>JAMKCH010011336.1:0-74118 GCA_023653785.1 Ophioderma brevispina
ATGACGCCAGGTGGTGGAAATTTGCTACAAATTGGTGAAATTAAATATCAAATGACATCCAATGACCTTAAATGACCGATAATGACCCCAACTGCTAAGCATACCCTACTAAAGTATCTTTTAGACAATCTTTATGTTCAAGGCTTTAAATTGATACCACACATGATAGGTTGCTGAGGAATCTCCATTTCAAATAATTAAGCAATATGCAAAAAAGGGGCGGGGCATATGACGTCATTAATGAGGTCGATTTTTGGGCACCCTTCTAAGTTTACTTTGTTAAACCGCAAGGAAAGTCTGTGCCAAGTTTCATGCTTTTGTCCAGAAGTGCACGATGTTATGGTTATCTACTACACGTATCTATGAGACCTTTTGGCTGTAAGCATGGCTGTTATCATCTTGAGTCTTGATTTTTGCAAGCCAACTTGACTTGTATAACTGCTGGTCAACTTAGTGGCCTTGTGCAGCCTGAATTTTGAATAAAAGAGAAAGCCGAGCCTTTTAAAATTACTCCCGAGCTTCACTTGCAGCCCATCAAATTTGATTTGAAGTGACTATTTTGGAATTGCGTTCTTTGATGGCATTTCTGCCACGATATCTGTCCGTGTATTTTTCAAAATCTCGCTCTCTGATGTTGCACCGAAAAATTGCTAAGGGTTCATCTGGTAAACTCAGTAAGCCGGTGAACGTTTGTTCCTGCCATGTGTTTGCATTACTTCCTAAGTTTTGAAAAAAATTTCTTCAATGCAAAACAGGTAAAGGCCATATCCGACCATCAAGTTTCCCCGTTCACAGATTTATTTTTTTTTTGTTGGCCGTGTGTTTAGAATTTTGGTGCGCTCTGACGTTTTAGGGACGATTTATACCATTAATTAATTTTCCTTTTTACTAGGCTTTAGCCTGCTGATCTTGCCCGTATTCTTGCGAGAGTTCACCTGGCAACTTGCGTGGTGCCGTTGGGAGTTTTAGTATCTTCATAAACCTGTTCTGGGCAACTGTTGAGACAGTAAGATAGAAAATTTAATTTGATCTCGATCACTGCATAATAAACCTTTCAATTTGAACCAACAATTTCGTGTTCAATTGCAACAAAAACAACCAAAAAAAGAGTAAAAGAAGCGTAATATGTGCATTGTACATCATGTAATAGCTTTAATATTTTGCAATAGCGACGTTTTGAATGAAAAAAAAATATGCCGATTCCAAGCTCCACTGAAAAGTTACTCAAGCAAGATAAAAGAAGTCAATTGGAACCAACTTGTGTCATATGTGCACCAATGGTATCCATCCTATCTTGATGAGGTCAAAGGTCACGTGCAAGGTCAAACGCATGTGCGGGTCAGGTTGTAAAATAGGCTAAAAAGGTGAAATTGATCATAATTGAAAAGTTGAAGTTCTCTGAGTCAAGGTGCAACATGGGATCCCTTAATTGTTGATGGGTCAAAGGTCATGTGCCAAGGTCACATTCATGTGAGGTCAAGTCATGTGCCAAGGTCAAAATGTCATGTGAGTAAGTTGTAAGGAAAGCACGAAAGCCGGAACCGCCGAAATTCTAGTTATGATTATTGTATTATTATTAATTATTATTCATAGACTATCGGATTTGGGTTTTACAGTTCAAGAGATGTGGCCAGTATCTTTCGTTAACAGGAAAAAAAAAAAAAGTTTATGGGAATGATCGTTTCATGTTTTTCCCATTTGTCCCGAAGTCCGAGGTGGCTATTTCTCAAGCAGAAAAAATTATCGGGATGGCCGAAATAGGTAAATAAGAAAAATGTTTTAACGTTATCAGACTTATTATTGTGCTTCATATTGCTCTACATAGCCTTTATTACTTGTGCTAAGGCTCATAACCACCCAACAACAAACACAAAAAAAAAATAGGGTAATGCAAAGGAAAATGTAGAGGAAAAGTCCGTGAAAATTATTCACCGGCGGGCGCCATGTAACCCTATGGGTAACCGTTTTTAAAACCCTTTCAACTCTTCTCGACCTTTACAGGCTTATGCCATCTGGCCTTTTTTTAAACCTTACACTTTCCCCGGACTTTGGTTAATTTAGCACCAGATTCGCTTCAGCTGTTCCATTGTTTTAGGCAGTCAAGTTGAATGCTTAATAAAAACTAGCGAGACACAGCAATTTTGACCGCAGACTGACCCTAGATTTTCTAGCCAGAGTGTCTCGCCTCGAGGCCGGTTATCAATGAAAAGCAACCCGATTCAGCTCATGTGTCCACACATTTTGCCTGAGGGAGATCAGTATTGCCAATCTTTATCCCTAAAGTCCCGTGTGTGTGAGGCCCATGAATGGGCCTAGCACGGGTCACGTTTTTTCCAGGGAAAAAAGGGAAAGTCCCTGACCTAGACTAGGTGTTGTTGGACATAATTTGAATGTATTTTCTGCTAGTCCGAATGTCGGTTAATGTGGTACAGAAATGCGTATAATTTTGAAATTTGAGTATAGTTGGAAATTGGACTATGTTTAGTATGTCCGCGTGAAAACACGTCTAGTTTTGCCTGTTTAAACTGTCATTAGTCATACATGCACAATTTCTTTACTATTGTTATTACACTTATTGATCAATTTATTGATGCAGCAGGCAAGACAATAGGAAACCACTTTGCCAATGTTGTTGTTGTTGTTGTATCGTTGCAAGTTGTTTGTTGTGAAATGTTAAACATACAAACAAAAACAATTTATTGGGTGTGACTTATCTCAAAATGCACTGTTTCATGAAAATCGACCAGATTCATTAAGTAGAATTCCTGGAGAATGTTCGTGCGTCCTATTCTGTAGCTATTATACTGTAAACTGTTGTTTCAAGGGCACTGCACGGCACGCTATGCGTTTAGCAGTGTCCTCATACTAATCACCATTTTGTTTAATATGTGCATAATTCTATTGTATATGATGGTAATTTGAAGTTGTATGAAATAATTTGATTGATCGATTGATTGATTTGTCTTCAAAATGATTCTTCATTGTGTGACCGCGGCACCTCAAGAATCATTTCAAGAACACTGACCAAAGGACTTGCATAATAGAAGTTTGATGGGAATTGACAAATGGCAGCTTATAGTAACACCTTATTTGTCTTACCAATCCACGCTATAAAAAGCATGTCCACCAATTACCAAGTGAATAATTTTCTCTCTTTTAACCCTACACACATTGCACGTGTTTCTTTGACGAGGGGGGACGACTAAATGTTAATCTACGTTGAATTAAAGCAGGAAACGTGCTTTTCGTGCGTGGGTTTGTAAGGATGTATTCTGTCGATGGCCATTATGAATATCTAAATTTAAAAAAAGGCACATTTCCGGTTTGGACGCCATTCACATAATCCACATATTCCCCACGGCAAACAGCGGCTCATAAATATAGACAAGACTAACGATAATCTTCATTGCTCAATTGGAAAAACAACAAGCGGCTTAATCCATTGAAACTGGTCTACTTTGGGGAAAAATCAATATCTGTAAGGAAAAATTACACAATTTGAATGGATATAGGAGTTTCAAAAGACATGTTCCCAACGGTACTACAGGAAAAATTCAGTTGTTTTGTGATTTGCACTCTAAAGGTCGGAACTAGACAATCTTTATCTTTGTAATCTTTCAAAGAGACCAACACATGGTGTACATTTAAAGACAATTTGAACTGATTTCTAATTAACCCCCCCCCTTATTTTAAAATGTTCCCCACATTTACCAAAGGTGGACCAAAATGGTTTGTTTCAGCATCCTTAAAAAACTATGAAAAACATCTTCAACCTTCGTATCCCCAACTTCGAAAAAAATGGCATCGACCCTTTCACAGTATCTCTTTGGAATTTCTTACATTTGATTAAAAGAAGAGTTCTTCGGGAGTTTTTGTTCAATGATATATTTCTGCAGACTAAACTTATCAAGAACATGTTATTTGTTGTCAGAATTCTTGTTTCATTCTATCAAAATAGCTTACAGGAAGATCCGGGCGCATCGGAGGATATCAAAGATGAATTAGCAGAATGAGAATGAGGCTTTGCAGGACGAGGCTAAGAAAGAAACTCAAAAATGTTGGGTGATGGATATCTTAAATTAAACACATCCCCCAGTGAGAAGATGCAACTACTTTTATGCTATGATGGACACTTGGTTTCACTTTTCGGGCATTTCAGCTGTAAGCAGTTTCATTCTTGCTTTAATAAGATATTTTTCAAAAATAGTTGATGATGATGATGCGAATCACGAAATCGGGGTAAAGTTCATAGTAAAATATCACATTTTACTTTACTTTAATTACTTAATTTATTTCAACATGATGTGAAGCTGTATCTGCATTAGTGCCTTTGGATATTTATAACGTCCGCATTTTTTTCTTCAGGTTTTCTTCTATACTACCTAAAATTTGTGCATGGTTTCCCTTTATCACTATTCCTTATTATCACGAAATCGGGTTAAAGTACATTGTGAAAATATCACATTGTTTACTTTTAATTATTCAACATGATGCGAAGCTGATTCTCCGTGCTGTTCCTTGCTATTTTTAAGTCTGCATTTTTTTTTAAGGTTTTCTTCTATACTACCGAAATTCTGGAAACCGAGGGATTGGGCCCCATCCGAAATTGCGTATGCGACGTATAGCGTATCGTGCAATAATGTCGCATCAACGGTTTTAGGGGTAAGACTAAGACAAAAAAAATGTTTGCTTTTCTCCAACACACATGCTTGAGACTTGGGTTCGGTCCGGGTTTTTTTTTTTTACCAATAAAATAGATGCATCATAATTAACCCGAACAGCTCATTGGACGTTAAAACGTTACGTTTTTTTGTCCACAAACATCAAAGACATCAAATTTCAAAACTAAAACCCGCAGCCACTATAGAGCATCACGCAATTTACTAAGGCACGAAATCAACTTGGATACATCCCATTGTACGAAAAATCCTAAGTAAGTACGGCCTGCTTAGGCCCCTTTTGCTTGTGTCTATACATTGCACAAATTGTACGACGTCTGAAAACAGTATCTGGAAATTCACTTTTGAAAAACATAAACCAGTAATTTTGGTAGTTTAGAAACATTCCATACTGTTTTCTTTCAGTTGTTAATGCAAACTAAGAAACTCATATAAATATATGTAGCACCAGTCACTGAATTGAGGTAAAAGCATTTGCCCGCTAATTCCAGAATAGTGTTACTTCACATCAAAATTTATCAATCGCAAACATTAGAATCAAGTGCCTGGCCGTTCGGTAGTATATGACTAGTTAGAAAATAGCACTGTTTTTATGTTTATTTGTAGGTATTACTGGTAGACAAGATTTGGTCGACGGCCTGTACCCCTTTTATATCCATACATTGCAACACTTTTCATATTGCATTGGAACACAGTACCGCGATCAATACACAGGCTCCCACGTCGCTATCGTTGATTGTTTATTTAGAGTATATGCGAAATCATTACCAGTTTAAAAAAAATCCTGCCCAATGTACTAGCTAGCTAGGTTTGTACAAAGATTATGTGTTTGCTTGACTATGTTGACACGTTCTCACATACACTGTTGCTCATTTAAGTTGGATAAAATAGTTTTTATCCACTTGTATGGAAATGATTCTTACAGTGAGTTATTTATGGTATATAGGGTTAATATCGCCACACTACTTGGATGATCACTCTCTTCCGAACAATAACCATGAACTAGTTCACAATTAACCCATTACCGACTGTGCCCTTAGCCTGAGAGGAAAAGGGGGAAATTTGACAGCAGATTTAAGGTTTTTCACATCGTCATTTTACTATAACAAATTTTTTGAGTTATTTATGCATCGAAATCTTCAATAGTACTGTTTTAAATGTCAATTCAGTCAACTACATCGAGTATGGCCACCCCTGGCATAAAACAGTGCGTCAAGACGTTTTAGTCGCGGCATACTGTCCACCAGGTTTATGATGACAATGGCAGAGCGCCCCACTCATGGTCAGAGGCGGAGTAACTCATGTAGCTGTTTGCGTAGATTGTCCCTGTACTTGATGGCTCGGCTTACGCATCTCAGGCATGGTCGATAGGGTTCAAATCAGGCGAGCAAGCAGGGCAATGGTATTCTGCTCCACCACCTCTGCCTCAAGGAATTGTCTCAATACAGCGGCCCTGTGCGCGTGAATTGTCGTCTTGCAGCCGAAAATTGGTTACATAAACCCTGCTTGCATGTGGCAGACAGTGGTGTTCAAGGAATGTCCAGGTACACGACGGAGTTGATGTTTCCATCTGGCGCCACCTGTGATGTTTTTCCTCCATAATGATACCGGCCCATACCATAACTGAGCGCCCACACCTGGGGAATACATGTGCATCTCGAAGGTTTTCACCACGTAATCGACGAATCCGTTGTCTTCCATCTGACTGTCAAAGATGTAGCGGCTATCGTCCAATAAAACACAACATTTTGTCTGAGCTGTAATCTTCTGTCTCCCTGGCCAAGCGAAGTCGATCAACTCTGTGGTGAATGGTGGACGTGAACCATTTGGTCATTCGCTCTTCTCGGTAACATGTTAACACAATATCCGTTTTACAGTTTGGAGGAAACGTTGATTCCATGGTGTCTCTCCACATTACGTCGAAGACGGCTCGTTGGCAGTGTCCGGGCTATACGGCACAGATTACAGTCGGCGTCATCTCGTCTGGTAGTCAATCGTGTCGTCCTGAAGATTGTCGTGGCCTCAAATGACCCATCTCTTGATGATGTCTGAGGATATTACAGACCGTACTCGGCGATATCCCGAGGAAACAGTGACTTTGCTTGTTTGTACCCTTCCCGTCGGATTGCAAGTACTCTTCGGGCGTATTCATAATGCGTTGGACGAGGCATAAGCCTAGGGAACCTCTGTTTCAGTTTTTGTTGTAAAGGTATAACAACCAACTCTGAAAAAAATGGGCTCTTGAACACCGGTTTGGAGCAGGGAAAAAAGAACAAAACAACAGACTGTGTGATGACAGTGTATAGCTCCCAACAAAAGGAGTTGTTACGTAATTCAAAATTATTGCATGGGATTCACTTCACCTGGGTAGGGGGACTCATCTAATCATTCACATAGTCTAACATGATTACTGAGGCGTTCAAATAGAAATTCGTTTTAGGTTATTTCATATCTTATCGTTAATCTCGTCTCCCATTTTGTAACAATACACCCCTTCGATTTTTTTTACTCAGTAAACAACCAGATTCCTATAACTGGTTACAGCAAAGACACCATGGAACTTAGAGTTCCTTTTTCCACTGGTATCAAAATAAACGACAAACATCTCATTAAGACGCACTATAAGTCACAAGTTAAGGAAAAGTATGAAATACTTTATATATTGTAATTTATACCTGCTGCAAACACATCTTTATTGCACTTAAATGCTCGGTGATATAAAACTAGTTATGCCATCCGTAGAACCAAACAACCGCAGGAAAATGCCTAATATAATGCGGATATTCCTAAATATTTTTGGGGAAAAATGAGTATTACCATCTATTAATGTGTGTAAATTGAAAGTTATGCTGACATGCGAAAACTTTATGACGTCATTCTGACGTACTGCTAGGCTGTTGGTGCTCACTTTGATATCAATGAGGGAGGAGGGCCAGAGGCTCTAATTGGGTCAAGTGTTTGTAAAATTCCTGCGTCGTACTAGGGTGTTGGTACTTATATTCGAAGGGGGTGGTTATCACCCACCATCACTTTGGGATCACCCTTATTACATACTATACCTCAGGTGGTGTTTGTTTGCATGAAAGGACGTAAGATGTCAACTAACACTTACATTAACTCATTGGAACCAGAAAAGGGGCTTAAGGTAGGGGAAAAGTGACCCCCCCCCCTTCGGTAGACGAGGGCTAAATCGGTTAGCTTATATATGAAATAGTAAATTATTAGGTTAATTTTGTGAGTGTTAGTTCAGGGATTTTCAAAAGGGGCTTCTTATTCGATCAAACGAAACACTCACAATTGACTGACTGCGAATGTATAAGTAGATATTAATTGTTTTTAGTTTTTATATCACATGCATTCTGAGGTATGGAATGGGTTGACAAAATGGACGCCCGGACCGATTCGTCGGCATTTTGATTTACTTTACAATATAAGATTTATAAGTGCCACTGCTAATAACAACAACAACACAATAATTACAACAATTACAAACAAACAAAATCTTCCATTGCCTAATTTGCGGTAAGGACCTTCTGGAAACCCCCCCCCCCAATATATTACATCATTTTTTACCAAGCCATTTTTATTTTCTCATATTGCTAAAGCACTGTGATTTCGTAGCAGGGTAGCCATGTATATCGAATGTTTACGCAAAAAAATACTTTTTGGGGTCCGTAAAACGGTTAGCCCAAATTGGCCTTTTTAACGTTTTGAGATGTTGACACAGCAGGTTAAGTTCTTTTCCTGTGGTGCAGAAGGTCCCAGGTTCAAATCTCAGTAGGCGACCGTGAAAAATCATCTGATCCGTTCTTCCCCTGGTTGCATCTGGAAAACGCGGGCAGAATGAGCCATGACAAAGACTCGCAGCAGCCTTTAGCTGGTGCTCGCCCAAAGAAACTTGCATGTGACCTTGCGCAAGAGTCCACAAAATATTTTGACGGTTTCTAGGCAAGATTGACCTACTGAATTCTATCTAGATGATGCCCACTTTGGCATCTGAGAATTTTGAGATAGGGTAGGGGGTAAATAATAAACAGGGGTAAAAATTTGTAAATGCTTCATAATGGGTTAAAAGGTGTATAGTAGGTTCCATCTGGTCCTATGGATTAAAAAAGGTTATTAGTTTGCTATATCGAGGACATTACTTTTAACACATCAAGTCTAAAATGGTTCAAGGTCATCCTGGGGTAAACAAGTTAGGAATGCACAGAGTCTTTTCAAAAATGGCGCTCCAAATTCTCATTCGGTTTGATATTAAGTCAAATAGTTACACACGTATGGACATTGTGGTATAAATAAGGGGGAAGGAAATAATGGAGAAGGTCCACAGGGTCTATTGGGGTTAATCATTTTAGTCTCGGTTAGATACCTCTCTAGCAATGATTGACATGATTGGTCTGGGAAATGTTTATTTTCTGTTTTTTTAACATTCCATACGAACAATTTTGAAACCAATTTGAAACAAATCGGATCGTTTGTTAAATATTTAAGACCATGATGACCTTGAACAAATTTTGTCGTAGTGTAAACACAAAAGGTTGCAGGTTATAGCCAAACATACCTTTTGTAAATCTTAGGACCAAGATACACACTTCTAACATATTTCAAATCCACATGAAACATTTACAAATTTTACCCTGTACAAAAACTATTTTCAAATGCTCAATGATGCTAAAGTGGCATCATCCAGAGTTGGAATCAGCAGGTCAATGATTGCTAGGACACCCTCAAAACAATTGGGTGGACGCTGAGCAAAGTCATATGGGTCGAGCATCGGACTATATTACGAGAGGGTATACCCTGTTGTTGTCGAAAATAAGGGATAGCCCTGTACCTGTAAACCCCGGCGTGCTATCTATGTGGCGCCCAGTTGTCAGCGTAATCTCCTTGATTACAACGTATGTTAATGCCAAGAAGGCAGCCATAAAAAAAATAAATAATTGCAATTATATAATGTAAATGCATTTGGAAAAGGGAAAGAATTAGGTGATTAATTGCACGTATGTCAAGATTTATCTTGATTGGATGAAGTGGGTGACGATAGCATTTAATTATATATTACGCTAGTCTTTGATGAATTGGACAGGTATATGGTAATATATTTCTGTATTACGGTTATTTGTCATTTAAAGTTTCTCTTAGGTGATTTAATTAATTTATTTACACAACCAACTAAGCTGCCGAAATGTTCCAATGGGGCTCTATTTTCTTGCCATGGCCCATCTGTAAAATTCATTTAACATGCCCGAAAATGCACTAGGTGTTAGAAAGTGATGTAATTTCATCTTGGTACGGTTTACACTTGTATGCTTTCTCAAATTTAAAGATGACACTGGTACTTTTGGAAAATAGTGCGGACCTCAAATTTTTTTAAATGATGTTTTTTTTGCATGGTGATTGAAAGCATTTTAAAATACATTAGCCGCACTCACCTGAAATGATAAGCCCAAATCAGCGTCTTCGTAAACAAATGATTAAGAAATTAAGGTGATGCAGTATCATTATGGGCGCGAATATGTGTTCGAGGTGGAAAACTAAATCTGGGTGTGAGGCGCAGCCTGAGCCCATCTTATTAACACCTTAAAGCGAAATGCCAGCGGAGGTCATATAATTTTCGCTTCAACATATTATAATACATTTTTGTTCAAATATTGTCTTTCAGTCAGAAAAAAATGAACACTTTATTATGAGAACAAAAGTAAAAAGTTTATAATATATTCCGTATGATTGACCAGCCATTTTGATCGGCCCACGAGCAAAATTGAAATCAGGAGGGTATATAGTACATAGTGTGTCTTGAAATAAGTAGCCAGTGAAAGATTAGTGAATACCATAACCAAACACTTTAAGCTATATTCTGTTCAAGAATCGCCCCAGTTTTTAATCGATCGTTGACATGCTTTTCTACTGGACACACTATAATCCGATTTCTGACCAGGAGTACCCTTGCTTCCTCGACACCTGTTTGTATCTATTGACTTACAAAGTCAGACAACGTCCCATGCCGAGGGCGACGTCACCAAGGCCGAACATGGCGACCTCCAGGGCAACATTTATAGTTAATTCTGCTAATAAGGCACTTGCAATAGCAGTAGTAGATATTATTTCTATCAGACCGCAAAGACATCTTTTTAAAGGGACATACTTAAATTAAAAAATTTAGGCCTGTTAGTACACTTACGTGACCAAGGGGTTTCCAATACCGTTGGGCCCAAGGGGTCAGCAATTAAAAAATGTAATTGTATTTGGCTGCAACTTAGGGCCATAAACAGTGTTTTCAAAACACGTCGAAAAATGGGGCCAAAAAGACGGAACTTCAAATGGGCTTGCGCTTACATCAAATGTTTGAATTATTTTTTGTTGATATTACTCTAGAAGAGAGACCCAAATTACTTATATTTAACAAAAAACTTTTATAAAAAAATTAAAAAAATTAAAAAAATTAAAAAAATTACACATCATTTTCCCATAGACCTGGTACAGGACCGGTTTAGCAACCGTCCACAATGGAAATGTTTGTTTCAGCAACATAAAGGTTTCATTATTTTTCAGTTACTATCTATTGGTTTACTTAATGTATGTGTGAAATATATCAGCAAAAAAAATGTTTTGGTTCTTTGATTTGTTTTAATATTCTCAGTTGATTTCCGTTAAGTCCCCAAGGGGGGGTCATGGGACCCTCACTAATTACTCATTAACGGCTGACCGATTTTAATTTTTTTGGTATGAAAAGAAGCGCATTTAAAGTCAGACAATACAAAAAAATCGGCGCAAAACCCCTCTCGTAAAGCGGCGATACGCGAAAACCAAGTTGGGAGGGTCCCTAGGACCCCCCCCCCCCCCCTTGGTCACTTAGTGTTAAAAATTTTTCCTGGCCGAGGATATATTATGAGTCCATAAATGATACTCAAAAACCCTTTATCTCTATTCTATTACCCAAAAAAGCGTCACTAATAGAAAAATGTATTTACACCATTTTTGAGAATCATGGGCAGTAAAGACCATCAGAATGCTGCCTTTTCAATAATATGGCACAAGGTAATGAATTTATATAAAGTCACCTTGCCAGTATGTATTCCGTAGCCTGAGGAACGTGTGATAACGCAAGAAAACACACGCTGGAGAGGAGTCGATTCCCATGGCACACACACAAACCCCTGTTTTAACTTTTCAGTGACCATTGTGGCTTTAATATTAATTTTTTACTTTTTTTAAAATAAAGAAACACATTTGTTGATTAGATTAACAACGGACGGCAGTGCCACAAGTTTTAAGCTCAAATCATAAAATCATCCGAAACCCCTGCTTTTCGTTGAAAATGGCCATTCCTCACGCCAGTTCACCAATAACGCTAAACCGAATAGACCTTGTTGTGATGTTTATAATTTTGATGCTTTTCGATGTTAAGAGCTTCATAATAAATTCTGATCACCACATAGTTTACAATTGATAATTTGGTAATTTACATTTGTACTTTCGTCATGATATTGAGATAATAAACGTATTGTTTTTAGCCTTGCTGTGTATATCTCGTTGTCATACACACGGGCGAAAATTATTTTAAGTAGAACAACGAGGCGCAGCCGAGTTGTTTTACGCAAAAATAGTGCTGTCGCCCGTGTGTATGACAGATAGATACACGGCAGAGGCTTAAAAATACCTTTATATTCTTATTCTTTCTTACCCCATTAATTAGACAATAAATAAGCATTTTTATAAATTATGATGATTTACCCAACGACTACCCACCCCGGCTTTTTAAACTCGTCAGGGTCCGTTGTTTTCTATTTATTCGACCTCGATTTGGCACCGGAGGCACAGTGCGTATGCGTAAGGCGCGTTGACTCGTACGCACTTACCGTGTGAATCTCGTCCCCCCCACTACACACGCAAAAGAACCAATGCAATGCTAAACAATCTCAAGTGTTTATAATGTTGTATTTTTTTTGTCCTCTCCGAAGTTAAAAACAATATGCCCAAAGATTCTTTTCACATAGACTCCTGTGGTTACACGTTAGTTAGTTAGTGGTTTTAAACTATAAAGGCACAGCTTATTCTAGAAGTGCTATACTCAATCACTCACATCAAACTTGTTATGCTTGTTTGTTTGTTTGTTTTGTTTTTTTGGGTACGACTAAAAAACAAACTTTGGAATAAGCACTGACAATCTCTAATTCTCTTTCCTTTGAAAGAAAAAGTAAAAAACAAAGAAACATTTTCTCAGGATTACTATCATCTTCTCGTAAGCTAGACAAGCCCAGGGCTGGTATCTCGAACAAAAATGCTGGACTTGTAAAACGACTTATTTCTATTTCAAATAAAGGTAAACTCAAGAAACTTTGATGAATATTTTATTAGAAGCAAATATAAACTAAACTTACAGCGTGTATCCCTTTAAAATTGGTATTTGATAATTGTGAGATACTTTTTATTTGTTATTTAATAAATAGAGAATAATGAAGTAGCGAATTGGGGAATATATGTATCATCGGGGAATAACTATTCTATTAGGCCTACCCAACTTTAAAAGCCCCGGATCGTTAACTTAGAAGATTATTGGATAACGATTATGGGACGATTATAACTTTAAAATAATGTTGGACCAGCGTACAGAGTACGTCTTATTCTTTCTCTCTTGAAATGTAACATTAGATCACATCTTCTCATGCACTGATCGAATTCAACTAAACATAATAGAGGTTTTAGAATGGGGTTTGTTTCTCTGCAGCTGGGGAAGGAACCCACCTCCAACCATTTACGCTCCCATAGCAGCATCTGTCTCCTGGCACACAGCGCCACTCTTCCTTTCCGCATCGCTAATTGGCCGGTATCCTTAGACCTGCCCTAACGACGTCTTTTGACGCCCTAGCAGCCAATCGCTGTGTTAAAGGCTTCTGCGAATCCTTGACAAGGAATAAAAAAACGATTGTCGCGGTACCCTTGGAAAATATCGCGAAAATCAAACGAATCAAATAAAAAAAGAGATGTGTCGAGATCTGAGTTATAAATGGGTTCCTCCTGACAAAAGAGACCAATTAGCTCACTAATTTTTGTAAGCCTGTGCGTGTTGCAATAACTTATAGCATGCACCTCCGAGAATTGATCTGAGCCAGCCTCTAACAGGTAGAAAAGTGCTTGTATGGATCGTATTTTCACGGTTTTTTTCGTTTTTTTCCAAAATAGACCTATATTATAAACTAGTCAGCTACTAGACAATTTAGTTAGGAATATTTTGGTGCGTAATCGTTACGATAGGCCAGTATTTTGGCCGCACTTCTCCAGTGTACCCGCAATTCCAAAAACAATCCAAATCGGAACGCTATCTGACAGAGTTTCCCACCCTCCGCCTACGGCGGGGTCCGGAAAGTAAAGTAGTCTTTTTCACAGACTGCAAAGATATTCCTAAATTAGTACTGCGCGAGAGATTAACGTTACAGTCCTCATAGCGCATGCATGCAAATGAAACTCACTCTCAATATCTCCGGAATACGAGGGTTCTATGGAGATTTTGCAATAGAGTGTCCGTTACTACTATGTTTTTGTTTTAATAGGCTATGTATCGTAAATTGGGGGTCCTGAACCTATATAAAACCTAGCGAGAAATCTGAACTTTTGGTCGGGTACTTTCGGTGTCTCGCAAACGGAGAAAAGTAAACAAGCAAGGTGGTGGGAGAAAAGGAGAAAAGGTGAGAGTGAGAAGAGGATGATACCGGGGGGGGGAGTAATGGGAGAGGGAGTAAATAAGAAGAAGGAGGGGGGGAGGAAGGGGAGGTGGAAGGAGAGGGGGGGAAAGGAGGGAGGCAAATCGCTACGGGCCGCATCCCTTTTTCCCACCAATGCCTTTCGGGTATTAATTTCAGTCTGTAATTTTCAAAGCTGGTTTCAATTTACCTTTCATTTTTAGAACACAGATATACGTACTTACCGGACCGCCGTACGCCCACGCACATATCATAGTGTTTGATACAACTCCTAGCAGTGAAGATTGCCAAGGTTTGCCACGATTCAACAATGGGCGGGGCGCTGTGTGGTCAAGACGACACGTATGGTGTGACATAAAAGTTAGGGATAGAGCGTGATCATCCATTGAAGTTTAGTTAAATTCGCATTGCAAAACCCTACCTTGATCTAATGTTTCTTCATTTGTTTCTCAGTGACGTGTTAAAAATCTGACGCAGCTGAATTTTTGCTGCAAAGCACGAATACCAGCAGCGATGAGGCATTACATTTCAATCCACGTGGTGGCAATGGCGTTGATAATCGCTTACATATTCCCTCTCTGAACGTAAGTATAAGTCGCTGCAATTGTTGGTTCGTTTTTGTACCAATTTCCTTTGTACGCGCATTTGTATTGCTTTGTAATCAATCCCGATTAGCGTAGTGGCGCTTTTATAACTACCATACTACAATGGGCAATGTTTGTCTAGCCTTCAAATCAGTAGGATGCCTTTGATAGTATGTCATTCCTTGTTTCACGTTTGTTGCATCAAGCTTGTGTGGTTTGCGATAATCACAAAGGTTTGCCCGGAATACCCACACCTACTCTCGAAGTGTTGAGTACTCATATTCCCATAAATGCTTTCATTTTTTTCAAACATTAATACAACAAAAACCCTTCTCCTGCCTGATTGGGAGTTTTTTTTTTTTTTTTTTGGTTTCGTCGGCGCGGGAGGTCACACCAGGTTGTTTCATGGGATAGGCACATGCCCCTCTTTTCGGACTTATTTATATAACCAGAGAGAGGCATTACGCTGGGGCCTTGAGAGGTGGCCCGACGACACCCTCCTTATAAAGGCGTCTAAACTTATTTTCGCTAGCAAACGTAACACTACAAAGCAACACACTACATTTGTTTTACACAATCACTTGCCACAGTTACATTTGAATCATTCTAATCTTTTTTAGTAGCCGGTCCCAACCCCAGTTGTCCTGGCGGTCTATAGCGGTTTGCGTACGTGGGTAGGATATCGATTGTATTAAATACACAAAAAACAGCGCTCGGCTTCGCCTCACCTGGTGAGCGGATTCATAATTTGGGTGTGACTGATAATAATAGCTTCCCTACCTACCTCTCTAACACTCATAAGCCCCTCGGTATTCTAGTAGAAATCGAAATTGTAGCGACAATTGTATGTCTGAAAATGACATTCGGGCTAGCTTTCTACTATGGACCATAATTTTACTCCCCCGCTGGCTTCTGCCTTGGTGCTCTTCTTACCTCGAACCCCTTTCATACAATACACGGTGATGCCTTGACCTCTGAAGTCATGCAATAGGTTCACAAATTTTAGCAGAGAGTAAAGGAACGTAAGAGCTTCTTGAACAAGACGAGACCGGGCTCCCGCATGATGGCCGACGGTCGGGGTGAAAGGAGATATGGTCCGGCAGGATTCATAGTCCGAGCTCCATAAACGAACCGACGTAATAAAGCGGGAACTATATGCGTGAAGTTCAACTGAATCGATTGCCTATGTCACCATTGTAAGGTGGACTGTGAGTCCGGGGGACTATAATCTCGTGCCACACCGGATCCACAATTACTCAACGGTGTTCCAGGTTTAAAATAATTTGATCCGGCTTACTCACAGTCCGGCTACACGGTAAGGAATAGGACATCAATTCAGTTACTCTTCACGCAACATTAGTTTCACGCTTTATTCCGTTATCGTTATCGGCCCGGACTCTGGGCTCCTGCCGGACTATATAGCTGCTTTCACACCGTAACTTTTGAATCTATTACGAGAATAGTTTCTTTCTTCTTGCGTTACTTCATCGTTCGTCTTGGGTCTGCACCGTGTTACGACGACTAAAACCTTTCCGCCATACTTCATAATGAAAAGCGACGGCCCTTGCAGCGCACAACCCAGCACCGCTATGGCAGTTCGGTGTGCCCTCATTCTGACACGTGACCACAAGTTAGGGCATACTTATAGTCTTAACACTGCATGCTTCCTGATTGACTTTAGAATTCTGATCGGCTCGCCATGCTTGTGGCGACTGTTAACTGTCACGCGCGGCCAGTACCCCCCGGGATAGTACTTCTTAATGAGTCTATTCATTTGATTGTGCTGTGGCTATGAGGTAGCACAAAGTCAGTTGCTTATTCACGTGTAAAAAATGAGGTCTATATGTAATGAATTGACATGAACTTGTGTGCTGGCCATCATTACTACTCATCACTACTCAAAACGCCGCCGGTCTATTTTCTGATACACTGAATTCTGATTCTGCTAAGAGAAAAACATATAGAAATTATTAGCGCAAAGTGACTGTCCTTTTGCATATGTTGGGCGTCAATCATGTTGAAATATTGTGTTACGACTGACTGAGTTTACGTCGTCAGACAGCAGCAGTCGGCACACCAATTGAAACAAAAACACCCAAAGAGGTTCAAAGTTCAGGTCTGATAACTTTTAATGGAAAGTCTTCAGAGTTATTTTTTTTTATCCAGATCTGGCGTTTTTCAAAACATGTAGCAGTATTTTTGATATAATATCATGGTGTATAAAATTCTTTGTCTAAGCAGAGAGATGAGAAAATACGGAGGGCGTTTTGCTGTGCACAACGTACAATGTGTATGCCGCCTATTCGTACGATCAGCTTCTTTTTTGTAATAATCATTTAAGGTATAACGGTTAAACGTTCATGGTTTATTTCATCTCATTGCCACCAAATACAATATGAACATCATAACATTATTAAAAATGATAATGATAGAAAAACAGAATGAGAATATCTTATGGGAGCAGATAAACATTAAGAGTTATACGGACTGACTGATTTAAAGTCATAGTTTATTTTTGTAAAAAAAAAAGCCACAGCACAGAGATTTTTAGCCAAAAGGAAGCTGATGTGAAACAAACTATTTTTGGGGGTGGGGCTTATATATGCCTCATGTATAGATTCTTGTCATTGGTTATTGGTTTTAAAAATCAGGGAATAGTTTATTTCGATTTGATTAGATTCTAATGTAATCAATTGCCGCATCACACTTCCGGGTTATAGTAAAGAGGGTGGGTTAGAAATTGTTTAGTCCACCTTTTAGGAATTTAGAGAAATTGTGATTTTTAGCACATTTAAAACTGGTGCATTACTCCAATTTGAGAGCAAAAAGTACTGAAAGCCAAAATCGATCTCACTCCCTCTGGCATTTCCCCTCATTACCCTCCTCTTCCCATTTCCCCCCCTTTCTTTCTGACCGTCCCGCGATACAACGCCCTACTCTCTGCCATCCCTCTCTTTCTCTTTACTTTCCATTCCTTCAATTATATTGTTTATATCGTAAATCAATTGCCCGCAGCACAACTTTTTTTCCTTCCCCCATAGCATTCCCTATAACCATGGCTAAATTGAAATTGGATTTCTTTTTTCATTAAATTCCTACAATATTTTAAAAGTTTTTGAAGGACGGAACTCAAAACACAACCTGGAATTTAAGTCCTCTTGCGCTAGGGTATTCATTATACCACTGTTATCCTATACAGGAGAATATACGGGCGGGTACACTTTCCTGATTTATACCTAGTGTGATTACTGGTGGCTACTGTTATTTGTTACACATTTGCCCGAGGACGAAAGAAAACAGGAAACACTTTGAAGAAAATCAACGCCAATTTTGAGAAGGCACCCACAAAGGAGGCGAATGGAATTCATGAAGCATATGATGCAGGGTCGTACGTGAACAGACTGCCGTCAAAGCGACTGAACTGGTGGAAGATTACTGCCAGCTGAAACTTACGCTGTCAGAGGCCGATCCGCGTCCCGTGTCATCTGTCAATCAGGGTAGCCTCTTGATATTGTGATGTCTTGAGTAGTTTACCGCTACACTGCAAATTTTAAAAAGGTGCTTACAACTAATTACACTGTACCAGTGTCCAGGCATTGGGTTGGATTTGGGTGTCAAAATAAGCATTATTTTGTAAACCATATATCAAGTCATCGTTGGAAGATAGATGTATATAAAATAGTATGCGAAGAGTACCCAAATATCAAAATGCGAATATGGCTTAATATATTTGGCCAGTGGCGTACGGCGGGGCAGGGGGCATGTTGCCCCCCCCCCCCCGAACGACTTTGGCCTGGGAAAAAAAATTGAAAAAATCATGCTAAATCAGCCGTTTATTTAGCCCTCGACCGGGAAAATTGGCCTTTTACCCCCCTGAGAGTGAAAATTTCCCAAGACTGGGGAAAATTTTGCCCCCTCAAGCGGGCAATAGCCTTTTAAAGCCACTGATTAGGCGAAACGATTCAAGAACATAACGAACAAAACGTCACCTGGCACGTTGAATATAACGTGCACTTTATTGCTTTGGTTTATAACTTCATTCTTAACGGAAAAATTAAGCTTTAAACCAATGGGGCGATGAACCCGTTTCTTTCGTTTGGCTAAATTAATTAGCTGCGATTCTTAAAGGGACATAATGGCATGAACAAAAAATGACATAATGACAAGGACCCTTAACTGAAATCACCTCCCGAAAAAATTTGGCTGTTTCCATTCTGTAAAACAGTAAAAACGGGAAGAGTTCAGGGGGGAGTGGCAGTTTGTGGTAATTTCGAACAGGAAAGCAAGCCCTGACGGAATTTACCGAGTATCTAGCATGTTTTGCGACCAATTCAAAGCATTCAGACCGGGATCAGGCATTGACTTTAGGCATTGTAGTAAGATATTGAATCTGGCAAGTGAAAGATTGATTAGCCGGATTATACATATACAATAGCAATGGTCGTGAGCTGATGACAACATGCTTTTCAAGTTTAGTAAATGCTGGCAGTAATGTCAGCATCCTTTTCCATAATTGCCACAAACTGCACCCCCCCCCCCCCGGAACTCTTCCTTTTTTATACAAAGGTAAACATCCAAATTGTTTTTTGACTCGTGGAAGTGATTTCAGTAAGTCCTTTTCATTATGTCATTTTGCAGCAAGATTGAGTTTCTAAAATAAAAACTAAGAGAAGTAAGCAACTGTTCAAAGCCATAAATTATCAGTAACGCCAGTATAAACAATTACATGGATTGGGTACAACGAAACCTCTGTCTTCGAGGAATGAATTTACTGGTAATGACAATGAAAACAAAATAACATTGGATAACACAGATCTTGAAAGAGTACGTATACAAACAATTTCTTGGTGTATTGATCGATGAAACCTACTTGGAAATGTCATATGGATATCTGCATCCAAAACAATCCAAGAAACATTGGTGTTTTCACACATATTAAAACCATATTATACTGTCCTCTCTATACTGTAATCTAATTTGTCCTTTATTAATTATGGAATCCTTACTATGGGGGAACACTGTGTAACACGTAACCTGAATAAATTAAAAGCTTTAAAAATGGGCAGTGAGACAATATCACAATAGCCATTACAGAAGCCATACTGCAACCTTATTTGCCAGATATAAACGCCTTAAATATGGGATATACAAACTAGAGCTTGGTATATTTATTACAAATATTCCACCATTAACAAATTACCGAGTACATTTAACGGCTTTTTGAGTAAACGGTCTGACATTCACAAGTACATATGGCACGAGAAATATCAACCATTACAATCTTACTATAAATAAGAAAGTTTTTACTGATCATTCCGTGCGACCATCCGGTCCTATTCTGTGGAACAATTTGGGGAAACATCTACAAAATTCGAAATCAGTACCTCACTTTCTCAAACAATTTAAAAAAGAACTTATTTCCAAATATAAAGAATAGTTTTTGCATTATTTTAGTTATACTGTAATATGCTGTTGATTTCAATTTGAGTAATTTGAATCATGGTGCAATGAGCCGTTTTATCGTGTTTTGTTGATTTGTATGACCTTATCTTAGAGGGCACATGTGGTCCAGTGGATAAAGTGCCCGACTCGCACGCCAAAGGTCGTGAGTTCGAGCCCCGCTGTGGCCAATGTGTTTCGCCCTTGAGTAAGGCGCTTTACCTCAATTACTCCTCCCTACCCAGGTGTATAAATGGGCGCCGGCATTATTCAATGTCGGGAAGGTAACAGACTCGCTGTAGAGGTGTAGCGAGCCCCCTACATCAACATTATATGGTGGAGTCTGGCCCAATCGCTTCGAAAGAGAGATGATCACTTCGTTCCTGTGTAAATACAGGTCCGTCCCCTTTACCTTTACCTTAAGATATGTTGTAACATAACTTTCAGGGGTTGACCCCAGTCTGGTCTTATTGGCCTTTTGGTCAACTCCTCCATAAATTTTTGTTTATGTAATTTGCTTTTGTGTAAAATGATTTTTATGGAAATAAAGTTGAAGTTGAAGGTTTGTTGTTGAGGTTGCTTCTACAACTGTGCCTGTTTTCACATATATGGCACTTCCGTACTCTCGATGTGGTCTCTCGATGGTAAAGGACCATTCATGGTATGTTTGGGCGATGGCTATCAGTCTCTCTGTGGATTTCCAACAGACATAGGACATCGCATTGGAGATTATTACACGTGTCAGCAGTGATCTTACTTTTTACATTAGAAAATCCTTCCAAATTCCAATGACGCTTTAGTCAAGGGAGACCTTAGAAAAGGCCCTGCGCTGGCCTCAAGTCATGATATGGTAATACTAGCTTGAGAAATGATATTATGAAAAATAGTGTTTGAATGTGTAGACATTACAGTTACGGACAGGGAAACCACGGACTGTTGTTGTAACTTCCGCCCCGTCATCTTGTCTATACGCAAGTGCGTAGTCCGAGTACCACCACAAATAGATATGGAGCAAGTCGTCTCCCTGGAGGACTCCAGCCTGGATGTAAAGCAATAACTCCACACTTTCTCATCTGGGGACACCGTAGATCTTGTGTTTTCATAAAGAATTGTTGTTGGTTCCTTAAGCTTTCAGATTTTTGAGCATTTTGCCTCCGTGTATGCAGCAGACACTGCAAATATCAGCAAAAGTTCCATATGTACAAAAATCAGCAACAGTTCCATATGTAAACCAACCCGACGGAACCAACCGCCTTCGAAATTATTTGTTTGGTCTTAGGTAGGGGTTTTGTTACTGTGAACATAATAAAATAATTTTGTTCTTGTAGAATTTCAAAGGAGTATATTGTAACTATTTCCAAAAGGAGAAAAACGTCTATAGATATTTGTGTCTCATGATTATTAACATCAACCAATTTAAATATATTTGTTAAATAATAAGATCAATTTATGACAGAAATATCACCCATTGCAATTTTTTAAACATTACCATTTTTTAAACATATCAGGGTACGATATACATGGGAAGATTTATTATTCTTTTTTAATATCATTTCAATGTTACATAAGCAGTTAAATGCAGTTTCGGCTTTTCGTTACACAGTCACCCTCTCTTAGAACTTAATTGGAACTTTATTGATACTTTTTGAAGTGGCAAGAGTTCATATGTACCCCGTACCCCCCTTTCAGTTCTACATGTAACAAATTATTTTTATTTTTGGCCTTGGTTTAAGGGGTTTTTGTTAGTGTAGGCCATAAGTAATTATAATTTGTTCCCTGTAAGCAATTTAACGGGGGACATATGGAACTCTTTCCTGAAGTTAATGCGGGGAAATTTTTTACAACTGATAACACAAATTATACTAACCCTAGGGTGATTTATATCCATTTAATATTTGTCAGGCATATTAAGTATACAGAAATATTACCTCACCTTCCTCCCCCGACTTCATTAAATATTACATTCAGTTTTGTGAGCAATATGCTTTACACCTCGTGTTACAATTTCATATATAAAATCTGTAAAAATGTCAGACGCTTTTACTTTTTACAGCGGTTACAATTTAAATTGTTTCTAAGTGTAATTAATTAAAGGAAAGAAAAGAAGGTTCAAACAGTCAATTAAGAGTAGAAGTGTACCTTTACCATGATACCTACACACCCTATACTGCTACCAATCACTCAAGTTCTTGTACTAATACCAATGATGTTAAAGGTACATTTCGTAATTCTAGAACCTTCATTCTTATTTCTTTCACTAGATCCTCTAGAAAAGGTTATTTCAAAAATTATAGTTGACTCTGTGCGCTTTGATGTTATGAGCACATCTTGTCTCAAAGGTGCACCCTTGGACACACAGTGTTGAATTTCTGTCCGTAAGCTAATTTCTTCCAGAGTAGATTGAAATGCATGTAAGTTTAGGCTACATAATATATAGGACCAAAAGATGATTAAAATCTAAATTGTTTTCGTATAAAATCAGGGGACGAGGCTGTGGATTCCGTAATTGTAAATATTGGTTCTGGTTAAACAGTTGTTATAAGTTGTATTATAAATGGCCACTGCCAGCTGAGCTACATAAGATTAAGGGTGCACAATCCACTAAACATTTGACACGATAACATAGAGAGTAATGACTATGATTCTTACAGGATACAAAAGAACACAAGTCACGTTTTTCTACAATGTGGTTTTCTACATGTACAGCAGCGTGGGAATGTGCGCTTTCCAAATCCTGTTTTTGTGGTTGTTGTTGTTTTATATTATTAAACCATTAATATTATTACAAATAAGAAGTACCTTGCTAAATTATAAACTGCTTCCCCTGTTAATACCGAGAAGTTACCTGATTGCCAAAAACCTTTTATAATCATATTATGTACTTAGAAAATCTAGCATATGACCAACTATCATGACTGTACTTGCTTATTCTAGCCTAGGACTAGCGGGCATTTGTAACACATCTCGAGTACAAATTAAAAGGTTTGAGTGATTCAATATGTAGAGAGCCTGATAGGGATCCCTGAAATATATAATAAATATATAATAAATTTCAGTTGTGCAGGGGTCAAATTTTTAAGTTGCACTGGTTTTGATTACAAAAATACCGCAAATTGTTGGTGGGGCTCATAGCATTAAAATAAGGAATAGTTTGACTGTCTTAAATGCTTAGTTACCAATGTAAGGGCCCCAAAGGTCAGCGTCCATTGCATTCAATGGGGCTTGGCCTTGTTTCCCCCTACTTTGTTAAGCAAGCATTTCAATCCTATGATCGCCATCAATAATTTGCACCGTTTTGGAGATTAAACAATTTCTCTCAATTTGCACTTGATTGGTTTAAGAGCACCTACCGAGAACGTTTCCAAAAGTTTATTGGACACAACAAGTGGAAAGAAGACCAAAAAACTATGTTTTGGAGATTTAACTTGCTATTCGTTTAACATTTAAGTGCTATCGTATATAATTGGTTTATTTATGTAACTCGTATCGTAGCCGGTAGGCTAATTGCAAGAGACATACAACAAATTAATCAAACAGAACAAGGCACAAGTCAAGGGAGCAGCATAATCAAGAACATGTTGCAACATCCAACAAACAAAAATAACACCGAATGGGAAATAAAAGTGAGGAGCTTCATGGTTCATTGCCCATATAAATATGGGCCACGAAGAGAAGAGAGAGAGAGTGGATATTTCTGAGGTAAACCAAATCACTTTTACAAATTAAAATCCAAGAAAAATGAGTACTTTGAATAATCCAGCAAGTGTCCCCACCGGATTTGAACCCGGGACCTTGGGTCAAAGGCAAGCTCCCTAACATTAGACCACGTCAAAATCTCTCTAAACCTATAAAAAACAAACATGCCTTGATTTTTGATCGTGGGAGCGGAAAAATACTAAAATCATCATCTTATTACATAAATACGGAAAGAATTGTATTAACTTCAGGGTGTGGTCTAATACATTGTAAGCCTACAAATATGCAAAAAAGGCGCTTTTTTAAAGTCCTCGCGTATCTTAACATTTTAAAAATGCACCACATGTCCTAAGCAGACGATTCCCTGGAGTATTGGGAAATAGACGGGAATGGACTAGGTTTAAACACCATGTATACAGTATGAAGCCTATAAACAGTAAACGAATGACAAACTATCAGGGATAATTACTTTATGGCTTTATATCCAAAAATAATACCAGTACTGGATTTAAATCCAATGGTGTAAAACTAGAACAAGACATCTCAAACAGGCTCAAAGCGCTATATTGCCAAACAATTATAAACCAAAGTAAACCTGATCCTGCCAGATTATTAACGATTTGTTCTCGAATGCAAAGTGAGGACAGAAAACGCATTTTGAATAAAACTTAACGAAATGGTCTGATTCGTTAAAAGTCAACAGGGTGAATGCAATTTTTAATATCTATTTCATGGACCCAAAACTTATACTGTTCAAATTCAGCTGTACAAACAGAAATTGTAAACGAAAAGACCACCGTTAGGATGTCAGATATTCATAATGGTTAATTGACGATCAGATTGTACTTTGAATTTACCAATCTCATTAAGACAACAACGAAGAGAGAGCAGAGCAATATTCAAGACTATTGTTGCAATGCAGTATAGATAAAAATAACAATACGGAAGAGGTCCGTCTGTTTGGGAATTGTGACATGGCGGAATTGCCACAACAAAGAAATATGGACTGGCAAGAATCAGGAAACAAAAATTGAACAAATCATATTCCATCTAGCTTTAAAGTTCTTTTATTTGGTCCATTTCTTCCGCACTCTTGGTATGAGGAACTAAACTAAATAGTGCAAGTAAGGACCATGTTTCGATCAGTAGGGAAATTACAGAGAGCTAAGAGAATTCCAAGTAAAAATGGTAACAATATAAGAGTTAAACTTTTGGCACGGGGTTTCCTGAGTGTTATCATTGAGATATAAGACCTTAACGGTTCCAAGAATTGATCCTGATAACAAAAGAGAATTTATTGTTATTATACCTGAAAGGACGTATACATCAGACGTGTCAAATACCTTTGTATTTGATGAAACTTGTTGTCGCTACATTGCAACAAGAAGAAAGTGAATATGAGCGTTAATATTATTACAATACTCTCAACACGTTTCTAGTAAGGGAGATCGTCGGAAAATGTCATCACAGTTCAAACTATACCTACACTCCCAAAAAAAGAAAGCGTATATGATTTGTCTTTACTAGCGAGAATTGCTGTAAAACTTCACATATGTCAGGGTTTTGTTTCTCTTTTACATATCGGAGAAAGTAAACACACAAAAGCCTACTGGAAACGATATCCAATGTACTATTTTTGTACAAGCTGTAGCAAAGCGAAGCGTAGACTGATTTTGTCTCGTTTAAATGGGAATTCAATTCATTGCCTACCGATACTAGTAACTAAAATAAAATAATTGAACCCCAAAATAGCTGTCGACTAGAAAAGTTCGTTTTTGAATCTTATGGATGTCAACACCTGCGCAGGGGGCACCGACCCAGTACTTCCCTTTATATCTTCGTCGGAGGGGAAACCGAGAGAAGTCAGAGTTTGTAGTTCACCTTGTTATCATTCTGATTTCATGTGACACTGGTTATATAAAAGAAAAGTTCGGCTTTAGTAGTAGTAATAGGCAATACTAAAGGGAAAAATCATTTAATGTAAAAAATATTGACGCAAAACTTACAGACAAAGGTTACACGTTATATAACGTAAATTAATTCATACTCCGCCGGTGCAGCTTTTATGCAGAACATTGCCTTTGCCAGCAAATGCGCTGAAAGAGTGACATCAAATTACTTATATGATGACATGCTTGATGTACCATGTTTTGTTTGAGTTCCACACTCATAAACATAATTGCAGCTAATGTCTGGTTGAAAGGCCAGGCTGAGGTCAGTTTCAACTGATTCAAACTTAGGTGGCAGTATGGTGTGCAGAAAAAGGTGTGTCCCTTGTCTCTTATATAAGATATATATATAAACAACCGGATATAGCGCAATCCCAGACATGATCTTTGCGCTTACATGAAAAAAAAGAGAGAAACAACAAAAACATAACAACAGGAAATAATAACAGAAATAAACATTAGAACACCGGTATGTTTTTTAGAGTGCGTTGAAGATAGCAACAGATTGGAGATGATCTTGGATAGTGGTAAGGTGTTCCAGATTCTTGAACCAAACAGACCAAGAAGGATCCCTCACCAATGGTAGCTATATATATATATATATAACAAAGTATTGTATAAGAAAGAAAGATCAGAGTTGAAAAAAGCCTCAAAAGAGCACATCGCCAGGAATGAACCCGGTGTTGAAAGCAGATATAGTCCGGCGGGAGCCACAGTCGGGGCCTCCATAGACGACAACGGGAGATTGAAAATAAAATGATATCTATATTATATGGAAGCCTTCCATCTCCGTTGAAAGAACACTATGATCTAGCCCTGAGGTGATCAATTACCATCCAGTAGTAACATTCCTGTTGTTAATAATATTCGCAAGAATTCACATTCTTCAGTTTTCATGCTCAGCACTAAGCACACAGCATCCCATCTTAGCTTATCGGACGTGAACGAAACATCAGGGACCAAGTGGTCCGTGCCTCTCACCTCAGCACAAATGGCACATATCCTGCCGCGGACCCCCGCGATGCAAGTTGTCATTCTATTGCCCAGCTTGCTTTAGGTTGAAGGAACCGACCGGGTTAAGGCACTTTTGTCTCCTCTCACTTCACCTGACACATCTGACAATCTCATTTATGCCATTAATGTTCAAAGCTGCAAAAAATTATACATTGGTGAAAAAAAAAAATTCCACTTTCAGTCCGTTTTCAGCCCATCGCCGTTGCTATCGCGACCAATGGAACCTGGTAAACCAGTCGCTGCGCCTTCAATAGTGCCAACCACACCATCGAATGACGTCTAAATACTTGATTCTGTCTACTGTTGGAAATAAGGACCAAGGACCGTCACGCTGCAGAACAATCTCCTGATTCACAAGCTCAAAACATGACAACCCAATGGCGCCCAATGAGCATACCGCTTCTCGGACCTCTTAAAATGTGACAATGGCTCACCTGTAACTGCACCTACTTCCACCCTGGTGCCTATACCCATGGTCCTTGGGCATGCTGCAGTGTTATGCACGTTGTGTTTTTTGACACCATGAAACTGATCTTCGTCTTTTTATCTATTTAAATTGTGGTGTCTAAGTATTGGTAGTGTACAATGTTGAAGGTGTTAAACCGAAAATATATGTACCATCATCTGTTCTTCATAAAGCACTGTAGCCATACAAAACCCGGCTTCTACGACTCTCTCTCTCTCTCTCTTCTCTCTCCTATAATATATATATACCAGTAATAATATATATACCATATATTAAGTGAGGTATTTGTCGTGAAGAAACTGAGTAAGGTTGCCTTTCCAGAGGTTATACACTGATGTCGGTCATGGACCGTAGAACACGTAGTTTAACATAATAATCTTTGAAGACAATAATCATATAAAGCAGCGTAATTCTTATCAGGGTTTTACTATCTTCACATTCATAGCATGGTCTGCACTGGACATGATCTTTAAGTGTGAAACTATTTGCGTGTTACCACAAATGGACTTTTTCACCTGGGTATTTCCCGCCTGAGTTTCCCATTGCGTCAGCCTATGCCATATCGACAGTTCAATTAATTCAAACGTTTCCTAGGTGTATTTACGAGTAGATAACCAGAATTTCGTTCATTCATATGGTTGACTTTGTTCTTTGAGTCCACACATAGAGACCACTGCATTTGACATATTCTGTGCGATTTTGTTGATGTTATATATATGAATGGATTCAGAATTTTCGGGCTTGTCAATTTTGTTTTGGCATTTTAAGAACCCAACAAAAAAGAAATCTTCATTCCATTAATCAAAATTTAATGTTAGGCGGTTCCTTTTTTTCACGTGATCGCATTCATTTCTTTGGGATCAGCAAATGAATCACTTGGTACGGTTACTCGTTATAAAGATCATTCGTTCGTTCGTTCTGCAAGTCCAAAATTCACAGTGGAAGATCTTTCTTTAACCATCTGATAGTTTCATCATCCCGGTTGATCAGGCCTGGGATTCCCTCTTGGGACTTGTAGACCTCACAGTCCTCTATGATGTTGCTAATGGTTTGTGGCTCTCCACAATCGCAGTTTGGTGAAGGTTCTACTCCGATCTTGTGAAGGAAGTTCTTTGTACGACCACGCCAAGTTCTTGCGTCTGTGAGGTTGACCCATGCTTTTCCTATCAAGGTCACAGCCTTTTGGGCTTGCTAGATTGGGCTGTCCACAAACTGCTTTAGGTTCAAAGTAGAGGATGACCATTGCTCAATACCAATCTGTCATTGATCCCGGATGATCGATGGATACTGTGACTGCAGTGTATGGATTGGGTAGCAAAGTGATTCCTTTGAATTCTCGTCCTCAAAGGGGTTGGTGATGGGAGTTATAGGCTATACCACGGTTCAACCATTGCGTGGCGAGCTTGATCGTCCTGAAGGTTCCTACTAAGGTTTGCAGTAGCTATGCCAGACAGAATTGGGAAGTATTCTACATGCGTGCCAAAGGCCACCACTAACCAGTCTCATTGCAAATCATTCAGAACGACATCATCTTGTGTGAATGTAACGCGTGACTCCGTACTGGTGCAGCGTATTCCGCGGTGGAGTATGCCAAGGTCAACAGTTGATGTATGAAAGATCAATGGATATGCTTTAAAAATACCTATAATATCACCCGAAAGGGTTTTATTCACTCATGCTTACAAGGCTTGCATTTGTTTTGGGGGGGCATTCTGTACATATTACGCAGAGCTTGAGGATGGCAAATAAATTATCCTTTAAATGCCTCTTACGTAAATTTGGTCTAAATTGTGAAGATTTGATTTTATTTGGACACTATCATAGAGCGTACACATGTCAGTCACACAAAGATGGGGGCCTACAACTTCCGCAGTGGTAGTTTTGTTCCCTGTTTCGCAAAAACAAAGTATTCATCATACAAATAAAACAATCAGAGCTTTAACCGTATAAGTTATGATGAAAGTAAAATTAAAGTAGGATATAACCTTCAGAGAGAATAGGAACCAGCGTAAGCAATCGAAATTAACGGTGTATTTCAGGATCCTAGCAGCGTTCAGATTTTTTTGTTTTATGATTCATTAAATATTCTCAAGAAAAGGGGTTTCCCGTAACCCTGAACCTAATCTGCCACAGTTTTTTTCTGATACATTATTATATGAATTCGGAAAACCTTCACGGAATAAATCACAATTATTCCGTTAAGGTTCTCCGAATTCATAAGTGTGTCAGGAAAAAAAAATGTGTCAGATGGGTCGGTTTACGGAAACTCCCAAGAAAATGTTATTTTCGAATAATGTCTTACGGTACTTTTGGATGTTGTTCATATCACACTAGCCGCATAGGCCCTGTGAAAAGCCGTTATGTAGAGATTTAACCGTACCCAATAAAAACCGATCAAATTCACATTAATATGCTTAAATAAACAAAGCTAGAACTACACCTGGGAACCTTTTAGTAGTGGTTTAAAATCAGAATTCCATTCTAGCAGTTTGGGGAAGAAAGTTTTACGATGTTTTTCTATAGTTTTTGAAGGGTGATGAATCAGAATTTTTGGTCCAACCTCTGGGAGTGTGAGAACTTTGTAAAATAAGGTGGAACATGATACAGCGGTAATTTGAAATCAAGTCAATGTACAACCAGTATTTGTTTCATTATAAAGATTAAAAGGTTAGTTTTGTATAGGTTCTTTAGTTCAACAGGTCATCCACTACGGTGCCAAGGTCATCCGGGGGGTAATGTTACCCGGCAACACACCCCCGGTCCCGTTTGTTGAAACTGTCAAAGTTGTTCGTTTTGGCCTTATATTACAATGTTTGGTATTTGGTGGGTTTCGTAATTAGTGGCAAATGTAACAAGGGGTCTACACATGGTCTATAGGGTCACCGCAGTGACCCTCAAATTATCTACAGAAGCTGTCACCCAAATAATTGAAATGAATTTTTCTGCTTCAGAATGACCAGGGGCAATATTGCACTGTTTCAACAAAATCTAAGCACTACTGAATGTTCTTTTTTGCCCCAGAATTACCTTAAAGGTATCAGAGCTGTAGCCTTGTATCTAAAGGTCGGAAATCCACACAAGCCTTTTTTAATCCTTATAATGAGCCAAATATATGGGTGAAAATAAACTTCTTCCACGGTTTTGATTATTATGAGAGAGCAATTAATGTTGGGCTAAGAATTGAATATGTTGATGTGTTGAATTCTTCTCTAGGGACCGAAAGGCTGGTTACATTTTTTTGGAGGAAAAAGGTGGATTTTGACGAATTGTAAGGCAGGGGGTTGTTAAGAAATGATTAAATTGTTGTCATCTAAGAAACCTCACCAGTGTGGGAATATTGCAGGAAATGTATAACAAGTGTGCTTTGAATAGTCTTGGAGAGAAGTGGATGAATTTATAAAGCGAACACTGAAAAAGGATTTAAGGTTTGTTGTTATTTGTAATTTTTCTTTTTTTAAATGTTACCTTTTTTTTGCGAACTAGTTTCAGCTTCCATTTGTGGACTGAAGAATGTGGAAAAATCGAGGAAATCAATTCCAATACCAAATAACCATTGTGTCAAATTAGTCCCAATACGCTTGTAAAATAGTGTAACTGCATGTGACATCACGATCGTTGACAGTGTTTAATTATTGCTAACAAATAGATAAAATTGAAATAATTTTGCTTTTTCTGTTGACAAAGTTACTTATAATCCAAAAAATATTGTAAATGAGAAAAAATCAGCCCAGTTTGATATCTTAAACATGCCATGCTGTCGCATTAGAGTTCATTTTCGGGTTTGAAATGGGAGGGGCTGTAAGGAATTACAAAATGGAAAGAATATATATCAGGCAGAGCCAGGGTTGAGAGCCAGTAGAGGCACTCAACTTTTTGGGTATGGATATCTGTGGCCCCGACTTCCCTACTTGGGGGCTTGGGAAGTGATTTCGTCTTTTAAATAAGGCCCCAGAAACTGGATTTTGAGAAAATAGGCAGTCTTTGGAACTTATATTTGGGTCACATTTAGCTTCTGAGGCAAACATTTTCCCCAAAAGGGGACCTTAAGGACTGAATTATGCTTCAACTGCACTGAATCTTAACTGCTGGAGGGAGAGGCGTGAAATGGGGGTTGTTTGATGGGAGTACCCTAGGGCAACTTGAAGAGGAAACCCTGGAGTAGTTGGGAAGGGGACCCTGAGGTAATTGGGAAGGGGAATCTGGGTTAGTTGAGAAAGAACCATGGGGTTGTCCGGAAAGGGACCCATGGGTAGTTGGGAATTGGCCACATAAAGGGTAACTTTCGGGGTATTTGGGATAGGGTGGGATGTGGAGGTGATGTAGAAATCACAGCGTCCTGGGTTAGTTGGGGAAAGGGCACCTGTGTTAGATAGGAAGGGGGATCTGGGTTACTTGGGAGCATGTTCTGTGGCAGTTGGAAAGGAGTTTCCCAACCAATGATGTACCCCGGATGAGCAACCAAAAGCAAAGGACACCTGATGGTGTGCCAATGTTCCAGTGATTATAACCCGGGAGCTAGCAGACATTTGTAACACATCTCAAGTACACAGGGTTTAAGTAATTAAATAAGTAGAGAGCCTGCAGGCCCCTTAAAACGTGATTCTGACAGTGCTGGCAAGTGATGCCTTATAGGAAAGGGGCCTATACGAAGATTGTGCAAGGAGCAACTTTTTAAATGACCAATTGTGAAGAAAAGTATACCATGTTATTTGTCTAAACAAAAGATTCAGAAAACGTATAGTTGTTACTATCTACAGACTAAAGTTTCGAGTTATAGGTTAAAGCAAAAAAAATCATAAAAAAGGGTCAATTTCAATTGTGACAGGTCAAATTTTAAAGTTCGGGAAAAATCATGGAGGAACCACGGGTACCCCCCTCGGGAGTTTTGTTACAAAAAAACCGAGGTTAACTTAAATACCTGTATTTAAAAAAAAACACAGAACTCTCTTTGATTTTCAGTCTACATTCCAGACAAAACAGTGCCGCATTTATTATAATCAAGAAGGTGAAAAAGGCACCCCCGGATTTCGAAACTGGGGATCTCATGTTTACTAGACATTGCGCTTTTAAACCAACTAAGCACGGCGCCTAGTTGGTTTCAACTATCAAAGCGGTCAATTGAATTGTTACCAGATAGTTTCATCAAACTCAATGAGAAATAGTGGGTGGAAGGGGGTCTCGTCGCACCTGAAATCAATTTTAATCAATGTTTCTATATCAGAAATCATGCGTAGAAAACGATTAGCTATGCTTAAAAAAATCAAAAAAATTATCCCACGTGCCATTTTTTAGGTAAATGTATTGCAAAGTTAGGATCGCCTTTACAAAAAAAAAAATATATATGTTTCCGCGTATCCAACAACAAGAAACAGAAATTTTCTTCTTAGAGCCATTATGACCGCTTGCAATGCATATTTGTATTGTTGTTTTGCTTCGGAGCCAGATGGTATCCAACATGGCCCCGCCGTGGATTATAGTCGTATTAAGGAATATATATGTCTTCGACTATTAGAAATTCATATCTGCCTTTTTTGCTTAGGAGTACATTTAACATTCAATATGGAGACCAATTTGTCCGCCTTCCAATGTGTGTTTGAAGCTTATTGTTCACCAATTAGGAAGTAAAATGTAAGTAAGTATGAGAAATGTGCGTGGGGCAATTTAAAACTCAAAGTTGGTATTTTGTTTGGTTGACTTGAAAATCAAGATGGCGGGGCTAATTATCACGACTTCAAAAAATATGAGCCGCTATAGTAGACAAACATTGGAAGTTAAGAAAGTACTACTTGAAACAAAAATAGCAGTTATGAGTTACTAATGTATTATGACAATTTTAACTTGCACTTTTATCATTCTTTCTGGATAACTAATCGTTTTCTACGCTTTTTTCTGATATAGAGACATCGATTAGAAAATGTATCAGGGGGGGCACGAGACCCCCTTCTACCCACTAAACTACATTGAAGTAACATATAATAGCGATTATTTACACTACAGCACGTACTAATTTCTAATGGCTGAATTGAATCTATAACCTGGATCCCATCAATAACAACATTCTATTCCTCTACTGCCCATTATTAAAAGCGCGCTCATTGATTGGGTGGTTTACTGCCCATTATTCTGCAATAGAATGGGCGCGATTAACGCTCTAATGCGTTGATGAAAGCCGCATTCGTTAGGCGCGTGCCCACCCTTCACTATAGCGCACACGCTAACATGTACGCGGAGAAGACCCAACACACGAGCTCTAAGACCGTAAAAGGGATCCTAAATAAATCGGATAGGACAACTAGATAAGAGAATGGATGCGTACTGCACACTGATATGCATGAAATCTGTAGCTTATAGTTCGCCATGCGTGCGTCGCGCTATTACGCTACGTCATCCCCGGGCTTACGTCATGAATACGTTTATTCATAAATAATTATGTAAGCTTAGCGAAAATGGTGGCGCGCTATCACTATCGATGTCGAATTGTCATGGGCATTTGTACAACAGTGTCATCCGCCTGACGTCCGTAAAACAACTGTTAGTTTTAGTAAGACATGGCCAGTTTTAGGGGTATATTTTACTTTCTTACGGTAATCGAATAGAATACAAGGGGGAGAGTTCCATGTTTATGTCGAATAATGTGTCCTCGGCAGGTTATAAAAAACATTTTAATAATGGGTCTCGGCTTCGCCTCGCCCATTATTCATGTTTTTACTTGCCTCGGACACATTATTCTCCATAAACAGAACATCGACCCCTTTTTATTGATTAAGTAAGTAGTAAGCAAAGCACGTAACAAAACAAAACCACGACTCAATAATGTGCGTGCATATGTTCAGTGATATGTTAAAGCCACTATCAGCGATTTCTTCACAATGTAAACAAGTCGCGGCACAGTCCATTTTTGCACTGGTGATTGGGGAAATGGTTGTAGATAGTAAGGCCCTGTAGGTGGTAAGCTTTAACACGCCGTATTTGTCGGGAAATGACGATTTTTATCAATTGTTACTACTTTCGACTTTTATTAGTACACAAAACAGTCGTAAATGGCAGCTTCAGTAGCGTATGTTTTTCACAAAGAACAGTAATAAATGGTGTGGTATGGCCGAACGCAAAGCATTCACAGTCACCCAACCTGATATTCCCATAGCATTTTGCGTGGAGGTATAAGCTCTGATGTATGAGAGGCACTAATGAACTTCACAACACTTCTGATTGATGTGGATTACATACGGGTAGTCATCAATATATGTAATACGAGCCGGGGTTCAGATTCGACGACAACAGCCCCGATTAGTAAAAAAACATATCTTTATTTATTCTCATTCTTAAACAGCGTCACGATTTCCTGAATACTTTGAAATAAATTCTGTTTTTTAATAAAATATTTAAACAAATATTGAATCCTCATCATCCCATGCTAAATCACCAATGATCATAATCGTTTCATCACATAATAAACTTACACTCTCATTGGTTAAAAAAAATCTACAACTAAGCATCACATTCACATGTTATTGAAAACGCCTGTCAAATTTTTCTCATAGTATATTTTGGGAACTGTTGGGGGGGTGCATGGGGGTATGGTTAACCCATGATGTGATGGGGTTTTGAGTGGGTGGGTGGTTTGGTTGAAAATCCTGGTGAACTCTGATCACATTATATACATAGAGGTGCAAAGGAGGACCGGTGTTCTCCAGATCATGTCAAAACCTAGCATCACATGTGCAATTGAAAACGTGTCCACTTTCCTAAGGTCTGTATTATTTTTGCAAGAGTTTTTTTTTTGGGGGGGGAGGGGTAAGATTGGGGGGCTTGAATGGGTTGGTGGGGGAATCCTTGAGGGTTGGTGTGTGAATCCTGAAGGGTTGGTGTGGGACAGGTGAGGGTTGCCGTGTAGAGGACAGCCCATAATACAAATGCTGAGTTCTCACCTATGCTTTGGTTGCACACATCTACTTACAACTATATTCACAGTTATTGGGGGGGGTGCAGGCAAGTCTGTGATTCGAGTGGGGTGGTTATCTGGTTACCACGTTGACCCTGTCATGCTGCACAATTAAAAAAGACACAAAGAAGGTTCACTATATTTTAATATGTTGAACCTTAATTTCGAATAATTCATTATTTTGCCATGCTTTAGGTTTCATTTAATGGAAAAGTCATTTTCTCTGGCAACAACTACTTTCCATATACATAAAAGCCCCAATTTGTTTTAATTTTTACATACCAACACTTATCTGTCTACATAAACAAAAATTAATGTCCTAGGGAACGTTATCTTGTTAGTTTTATTCAATCGTAATACCATTATTTTGTTTTACAACAAATAATATTTGCTAACACCCACCTGTTTAAATATGGTATCTTTATTTCCAATGACACATCCTTCACTGTTTTCGGCCTTGTTTTTGAAAACAAAACCCTCCATATCATTTGTATTTTTATTTAGTGAATTATTGTAATTTTCTAGTATTACGTGGTATTACATCAAATTTTGTCCTTTTTTAAAGGCATCTGTCAAGATTTTTTGCCCAGCTCAGTTTTGACTTACATTCATAAAATAGATGTACATACATTACGAATTCCCGAACAAATATACAAGGTGATGTAAAATTAACAAAATAGAGGCATTTTAATTTTTGGCTTTTTTGACTACGAAGAAAACGGGCGGATTTTTTCGCCACGGCTTCATTAAGATCACAAGCGCCCAATTTTGCTCTCCTCGTGACGTCCAAAGTGATGACCAAAACAGTGTTGACTCGAATTGTTATTGCTGACCTGTAGATATTGATGGGATTTAATGAAGTATAAACATATTAAATAAGTTACAGAATGACAATATTTTTGTTTCATTTCGTTGTGTTTTAATTATTATTGATATAAAAACACATCGATCGCAGGTTATATGAAAGTGGCAACACTGCGATATGATGTTCACAACGACGTAAATTAAGGATGGTCATCACTTGACGTCACCATATGCCTGCGATGTAGATTTGTCAGAAACGTTTTCGAGTAAGCTATTGGGCGGAAAATTAAAAGGCAAAATTCTCAACAAATGTGGACAATTTTCAAATTATTTTGATTTATACTGTCATCTTACGTTACTTAGCTTTCATCCATACCAAATTTTTCCAAAATATTCAGAATAATGACATATTTCCTTTAAGGTGTGAAAACCTGTAAAATGTGCAATAAACGTGAAAAACTGTTATTGGGTGGTATCATGGCAACCACGGGTTGAGAGGTGAAATAGGTCCAAAAGGTAACAGTACCGACCCAAGACCTATTCTACCACAAACTTGGAAGAAAATCCATTTTTTTTAAGGTCTGCCAACTTTTTTCGATATTGGTGATTTTTTTAAAGAAAATGTCTTGGACAAATGGTTTGGACAAAATTTTTGGACAAAGGTGTCTTTGATGTTTCCCCCTGCTTTTCAGGGAGCCGTCCCTTATTAATTGTCAGAACACCGATCTTTGCATTAAGGGAGTTTTCAACACTTGGTACATTAAAACTCTATTTTCTGTTTATTGATATTACAGTAAATTGTATTCTTATTGTATTGTGTTAACCATTTTCATGTGAAATTGTTTTTTATGTTGGATTGCACCATCGGGTAGATGAGGCACTGTTACACAAAGTGAATTCCTAATTAAACGAAACTAAAATAGGCCTTATTAGGTTAGTCCATCTAAATTACAATGGTGACTTTTTTGCTAACAAATAGATACATTTAAATAATTTTGCTTTTGCTGGGGGACAGAGGTTAGTTCTAATCAAAAAAATGTTGTGAATGAGGAGAAAAATCAGACCATGTAATATCTTAAACATGAAACGCTGTCAATAGAGTTTAATTTTTTCGGTATTTTAAGGACCGTGTACATGTAGATTGGAAAATGTGGGGCTGTATAAGGACTACAAAATAAATTATCAGAAGATGTGGAGTATCGGAGGGTGAGAATGAAATAGAGACCGGGGGAACTCAAATTTTTCTTGGTAGGGAATATGTGTGGCCCGACTTCCGGACTCGGGGGGTTTGGGATACTGATTTTGAGACTGTTACGGGCCAGAATAGCCAAATGGTTCCTAAACAACACAGGGAAAAACTTCATTGCAACAAAGCAGGAATTTTTGTGAATTTCTTCACTTTATTATAGTACGCCAAAAAGGAGAACCACTGGTAGGTTTGGATCAAAACAAACATCAAAAGACAAAACATAATTACACAAGATAGTAACAACTCAAAATTGAAATGGTGGAAGTTCATAATTTCATAAATTCATAAGTATAGGGAAAAATAGATATGTATTCAGTTTGTGAAGCATGAATGGTCCCAGAACTTATTTAGAGGGCGACCTAAATTTAACAGTCCGAAAAGACCGCGCAATTTGGGTCCGCTTCAGAAGAATGAAAAATTTCAGTCACGGTGCACAGACAATGGTGGGCTTTCCAACATGGGCAAAATTAAAATTCATGTCAGCAATTGTTTCGTCAAAAGTCCATATTTATCGTGCGAATCTGGATAAAGACTTATCATGGCGTAGTCGATTTGTAGGGAAAAATAACTGCTTACCAACGAAGATACCATATAACGGCGTAGAAACTAAGGTCGAGTCCCGGGAAACGTAAAGTTCATAAATATAGAACGGAAAATTCAAACAAATGCGTCCAGTGGATAGGAACAAATCATTTTTTTCAAATCTTTCAAATGATGATTTAAATCAACTTTAAGTGAAAAATGTTTCACCATGAGAGAAATATGAGAATTAAGAATAATCTTTCATCAATGAATTTTAAACCCATAAATAGATATTTTAGTGGCTTACCAAGGGTGATTTCCACACAGTGAGAAAATAGTCCCCATACTCACCACAGTTGGCATGGTATTAGCTTTGGTTGCCATTTCAAATCCAGCAACAATTGAGAATCGTTCGCAATGCCAATGTTGTCACCTTAATCCTGCCTGGCAGTCAGACAGTGCTGGACAAATAATGAGGTTGCCAGTTTGAAATTGCCCAGATGCACATTAATTTTTGATGGCCATATTTTTTGATAGATAGGGACTAAGAATAACTGCTTTGTACACGGAAATAAATTGCTACTAATCAGTGCTAGCAGCAGCAGCAGCAGGGGGTGTGGTGGTGTCCTATGGGGGCAGGATATGAGGATCTGTCCCAATGTGTCTGCTCCCCAGTTTCACACCCCAAACTTGAGCGTTACCTTATCAAGTATGGAGACTATCAATAATCAAATACAGGAGCAAATTCTCTTGCATACGTAATCATGTTGCATTTCAACACATTGATGTCATATATGTGACTATTAAAATTTTTTCGCACACTTCTAGCAATGTACCCAACTTTTAGTACACTTACATTCTTAACCTTCCCCCTCCCAAATTTCTTTCCCTAATCGCCCCCCCCCCCCCAAAAAAAGACCCTGGTGCACCACGCTATTAATTTTCTAGTAAGTGGTGGTGGTGGTAGTGGTGGTGGTGTGATGGTGGTTGGTGATGGGGTGGGTTATGGTGGTGTGGTGTGGTGGTGTAGGATGGTGGTGGTGTGGTGGATGGTAGTGGTGGTGTGGTGATGATGAAAACAAGTGTATTGACAAAGATGTTCTTTTCTTTGTCTATTACAAATGACTAATGTTGCGACTAGTTTAAAACAAGTTTATTTACAAGTTTTTGTTTTTTAGTGACAAAGATTTTCTTATTTTCTTTAAAAAAAAACTTATGTACCAATTATACAAATACTGCCAAGCTCGCAAAGTATACGTCAGACAGGGCATTCAGCAACAGGTAGTTGAAGCAGGTCAGCTGTAGTTAAAACAAAAAAAACCAGCGCATCATTTTTTGTACATTTTTAATCGATTTTTTTTAGAAAAACCTAAAAAAAATGGTTAAAAAACCTGCATTTCGCATTAGCAACCACCCCCCCCCCAAACAAAATGCATTTTCACATTGCTTTTTTCACATTTCTTCTGCGACAAACCTTATTAGTGCCTAAGCAGACAGAATGCAGGTACCAGCCCCAAGCAAGCAACCTAGACAAGAAAGAAAGTATTATAATACAAGTAAAAGCAATACAAAATTAAAAAAAAAAAAAAAAAACACAAAAAAACCCTTTAAACGGTCAAACAAACAATCCAGCAAATGTAGAGGGAAAAAATAATTACAGCCAATCTGTTTAAAATCCCAAACGAGAAAATCATAGATTCCTATCTGAAATCATTGTGGGTGTGGATTAGTAAATAAAGGGTTGTGATTAATGTTGAATTTAGGTATTTGTTTATAATTAAGAGGCTACTGGAAAAAATAGTTCTAAACAATCAAAGAAATCAATATGCAAACAAAATTTCTTTCTATGAGGAAAAGGCAGAAGTTTAAAATAATTCTGCTCATCACCATCGCCGCCAACATCATATCACCATCGCCGCCATCATTATCACCATCCCCGCACGCCATCATCATCACCATCGCGCATCACCACCATCATCATCATCGCCGCCTCATCATCACCATCGCCGCCATCATAATCATCCTAATCACCATCATCATAGCCGCCATCACCATTATCAATCATCATCATCATCAAAACCAGAAATGTAACAAGTAAAAAACCTTAATATGTTTACTCTGAAAAGAGACCTGTTTAAAACTGAAAAAAAGCTTGAGCACTAAAAAAAAAGATTTTAAGGAAAAATATTTGTGAAAATAGGCAAACACCCATTCACCCCTCTTTGCTTAATTGGGACCCCTGTATTAAAATCCCAAACAGAACCCCCCCCTCCCCCCAGCTAAACAGCCTACAAAAATCTAAGACGGTATTTCCTTTTAATTCCACTTTTAGCCGGAATACTACCAATTAGGCAACACCACAGGGATTCCCCTGCTTCCCATCTCGCGCAATGTGCGAACTGCCGCACTGAAAAGTGTGGAATGGAGTTGCCAAAGTACTCACCCGATTTCACCTGTGGCTCACCATCGAAAACTGCACAATTGCATTATAACAGGTTACAAATAAATTCTAAACTTATTCGTGCTTGGATGTCAGATGTTGTGCTTGAACGGGAAAGTTATGAAAAAAACGGGTTGGGGGGTCTTATAATTGATACATGATATAAGATAAGGGATAAAATCGTAATGGCCGCCACAACATCCAAGTAGCCATGTGACGTCTATAGCGAAATAGCGCCGCCAAAGATATAAAATTCCCAGGCTGATACCAGTGACTCTATCCACAAGCGTGGTTTATGAAAGCTTGTCAGCACACGACGTGTGTTTAAGCTTCAGTTGAATCATTTCAAGTCCAAACATTGCGTTCAATCTTCACATAACAGGTCAAGCAAAGTAGAAGCGACTTGGAGAAAATTGCTCCATCCTGACCGGCGTCCAACCACCAGACTGATTCTCCGAGGATTTGTTTACATCCAAGAAAACTTGCCACGCTGTCCTACTTGAGGCCGCTATTAATTACAGATCGCCTGAGGCCAGTATTCTATCAAAGGTCGTCCCCGATCGCCGTCTGCCAATTTAATTAACTAAATTATAACTCCTATTTGCCACCAATAACTAATTAATTATTTTCATATTCAGCATGGGTTTTAATTTAAATATTCCTGACTGTAACAATACACCTGGGTAATTGGGAAGTAGCCATATGTAGAAGATGAACTTTCCTAGTATTTGGTATAAGGTGTGGCGGTAGTGTGGAAATCAATCGTGCCCTGAGTTAGTTGGGAAAGGGCGCCTGTGTTAGATGAGAATGCATCTTATACTTGGAAAGGATGTTCTAAGCTGGGAACGCGGTTCTGAGACAGTTGGGAAAGGGGATCTTGGGCAGTTGGAGGGACCCTTGGAAGTTAGGACCTTGGACATGCGGGGTTAGTGGTACTGTTGTAGCTGCAACGTGCCCTGGGGTAGTTAGACAGGGACCGTTAGATATGTGACAAAGTTTACTAATGCGCACACTGGCCAAAAGTATTGCATATGCAGAAATAGATCCATAATCACAAAATGATTTTCAATTGTACCATCGGTTCTAACAACACTATGACGCATTCAAAATTGTGTTTTAACAGAGTTTATTCTCCAAGAATCCTAGAGTGCAATTTCCGCGGATCCTATAGCTTTCTACTCACCTATCTACCATAACTACGTGTTCTACGCATTTTTCTGACAATTTGGGTTCGGTTTGCTGCTTCAGCCATCCCAATTTGTGCAAAACTGCGTCCGTTTAGTGAGTCATACTAGGATGAGAAGAAACTTCAACAGCTTCATCTTGCGCTGTATTAGACGCATTATGGGTGTCACTTGGAAGGACATGGTGCCCAAATTAGAGCTCCTGCCCTCGAATTGGATCCCCACCATCTATATCTTAGACAACGCAGACTACGATGGCTGGGCCATGTACGTCGATGGAGGATGGCCCGTACAGGAAAGATATCATTATGCTGAGCTTACATCTGGCAAGAGCAAAGTTGGTCGACCCATGCTCCGCTACAAGGATATTGTAAGCGTGACATGTGTACCCTGAACATCGACATGGGTGCTGGGAGAAACTTGCTTACAATCGTCCCTTTGGCGGGAACAGTTAAGCAACACCTTGAGCTTGGAGAACAACAGATCGCTCATCAACCAGTTTGAGAAGCAGCGAGCTAAAAGAAAGCTGCACAGTCCTTGGATAGTCAAGCTGTGACTCCCATTATGTAGAATGTGGCAGAGAAGCCACTCTAGGATTGGCTCTTCAGCCACAGACGTCGCTGGTCACCTAACCGTGACTCAATGCTGTGGCGCTTTATCCATAGTCGCTTGCGACTGACGGAGGCCATGATGATGATGAGGATCTTTCAAATCTAGAGTGCAATACACTTTGATTTAATTGCCATGTCCCCTAAATATGGCAGATTAAAAGAGCTAGCGATCGATAACTTGCCGATTGCCCCCCAGAAGGAATCTAGGACACAGGAACCGTAACGCCACAATGACTCCAAAATAACCCGCCTAATGAAATTGTTAGGGGTACTTCTAAATGTGTTGCGGGGAAAATGAGAAAACCAGGGAGAAAAAGTGCAGTGTTTGTGTGAACGGTAATGAGTGGATGAGGGGATAACGTACATGGACGTCAGTGTTCTTAAAAAATCGGAAAATTGTGAGACATTCGCAATGCAATTTGAATGATAAATCACGTGGTTGCGCAAATCATGTCTGAATACGTATTCAATTTCCATGACAAACAGTATGATGACAACGGTATGGTAAAAAAAGTATATTACAGGTTAATCACGTGACAGCCTCTTTTCGTTAATTCATGAGTCCAACGCGATGGATGTGCTCTCACTTCCATTGGCGTTATCTCATTCCGGTCCATGCAACCTTCTCTTTGCAAACCCGTACAATGCATTTAGGGCTATTCTTCGGGGACACAATCAGCAAGGGCCTCTTATCCATCTCTTTTAATCTGCCATATTTAGGAAACGTGAAAATCTAATCAAATGTTTCTCGCGCTTTTGGATTCTGAGGAATAATATCTGATTGAAAAAACGCAATTCTGGCATTCGTTTACGTAATATGTGGTCAAGAACTCGTGGTTAATTAAATTTATTACAAAAAAACTACAAAATTTTTTAAATATTTTTATGCATGTTGCAATAATTCTGACCAGTGTGTGTAACGGGTCACGTCTGATGCATGAGGTCCGTACACAGTTTTAAAAAATGTTCTTATATTTAAAATTACGGTCAACCACGCTATTCAACAATGTTCACGCTTTATACTGATATCTAACATAAAATTAAATTTGTAAAACAAGAAAACTCTAAAGAAACATTAGTTAGCTGACGATCCCATAGTTCCAGTAATAGTACATGCTGTTGGAAATTCACCGGTTTTAATGTAAGAATAAGAACTATGAAAGTCTTTTGCCTTCTAATATGTGTTAAGTAATGCCGTAACATCATTCAAAATATGCAAGATCTTATTTTCTTTTTTATTTTTAAATTTTGTAGAACTCGATTCCACTTTCTGTATATTTTAATAAGAGTTCATGTATTCAATTATACCTTCGGATATCTGTAAAGTTTTGTAGTGTGTAGTGGTTAAGGTTAATTGAGTAGAAGGTCATGTTTAAAAAATTGCTCATGATCATGATAATTAATACTGTTAACGTGACATTTGAATATATGTATATTGCCAAATGAGACAAATATGCATGTTTCAGATATTATTTTTCTTCATGTTTTGCCTCCTTTTATTGGTATGTTTTCTCTAAATCGTTTGCCTAAAAATGTTTTTACATCCACGTGGTTATGTGAGGTCATAGCTAACGTTAACTTAAATATGTGAGAAGATTGCAATAACGTTTTGTTTAAACAACTCAAAACCAACAATAACTTTGAAGCTGTGGTTTCACGTCGTTATTTTACGTTCCTGTTGTTATTTTACGTTCCCGGGAATGGTTCGTATTTTTACGGCCCCAGTTATTTTACGTTCTGCACGTTGTGAGTCCCAGCTGCCAGTCAAAACGCTGGGGTTTTTTTTACACTTTTATTTTTTTAACAGTGTACGGATTTTGACAAAACCCTAACCTTGGTACCCCCGCCGCAAATCGCGAAAGCCGAGAACCTCGCAATTCTAGTAATAGGCAACAGTGAGCGCTGTGAACTTGATAAAATGGCGCTCTCTGAAACTCCTTGTACTTCTATTCACTTCAAAGATGCCAAAAAGCATAATTTTCCTCAAATATCGCGAAGTGGTTCAAATGTGGTATCTTTTTGTATTCCCTTTTAAAAGGTCTTGAAATTTTAACAATTTGTATAATAAATGTGATTTTAGATGAATGAACGTCAAGGCTGAATCTTGGCTTGAACTTTGCAATTTCCAACGTCATTAGACTCATTGCACACGCAACACTTATTTCACGCTTTTTCGTTGATGGTTCCAGGTGTATTATATGATTCCTTTTCAACGGGTCTCACATATGCTATACAAACATTTTCTTTATTTTAGTTTAAATAAAGATGCGATTTGTTAGTGAGCATCGGACATTTTGCTTAAAACATGTTTATTATTCTGAGGAGGCTTATTAAGTCAATATAAAATATGTTTTCGTCTGGATATTAACAAAGTCAATTATTTGACCAAAATGAAAAAATTCCGCTATGAACACACAGCCGTTTTCGCACTAATGATTAAATATTATTGAATACTAGACAAGCATTTTATAAATGTTTTCGCAGATATTGCTAGAAGTCGAATACAGCGATTTTAGCCCTCTATAATTAGAAGTTGGATTAATCATCCCGTGATGCCAGCCCTGATAATTCTTCCTACAACAGGTACTCCGGCCTCCTGTAGACGTTTGTAATAAATGATGCCATCATCGCGTAAGGTATCATGTTCACAAGTGAGAATGTAAGCCTGTGGAAGGTTCTTCAAAGTATGTTTCAAGAAGACCTGAATACCTCGATGTCCAAAAGGAAGACCTTTGTGTCGTATCCATAATTCCTCATCTACATGATCTGGTAGAGAAGGATTTTGGTAGAAAGACTCGTTTTTCATCTCTCGGGTAATCTGAACATGATGAGGTACTTTGAATATAGAACATCGCCTTTTCTGAATTCTAGAGGGACAATTTGGTCGGTTACCATTGCCCCTATGAACTTCTTATCTTCTTTACCAAAGAGGTACAATGATTAAAGATGGCAGATTCTTTGGCGCTCAATATGCCACCATTACCGAAATTCTTCTTGTACAACTGCCTTGAAGGAGATCTATTATCTAACGATTGGAGACTAGGGTATATAAGACCCTGCAGCTTTATCTTGGGCAAAGATGTTTCATCTCGTAATGCTTGCATGAGAGATGCCGTTCTCTTCCACCTGCACTGTCACCGGCAACGCCTATCCGTGACGGATCGACACCAAATTGTTCTACGTGGCGCAGGAACCATGTAATTGCAGTAAGGCAATCGTTGTAAGCAGCTGGGAATGGATGTTCAGGAGCAAGACGGTATCTGGAAAAGCAACGCAGAATGAGAGGATGAATATACTCGCCTGTGCAAAAAAAAATAATAGCACCCATACTATTGTGTCTTTATAGGCTTAGGAAGGACGTTTACATTTGCACCAAAAATTGGGGACATTTTCAATCTTTAGGGAGGCGCGTATGTTTCAAAATAACCCGCCAAATGTACTTCGAGTGCACTTAAGAGATCTTGGCCCGAATCATGCTCAGGACCATAAGCAGTAAAGGAAATAATGTCAAGATTTTTGTCAAGCTCAGTTTGACTTACATTCATAAAAGTTATGTACATACATCACGAATTCCCGAAAAAATAATACAATTTGATGTAAAATTAACAAAAAAAAAGGCATTTTAATTTTTGCTTTTTTGACATACGAAGAACGGCGGGTTTTTTGCCACGGCTTCATCGATCAAAGCGCCCACTTTTTTGCTCTCCGCGTGATGTCAAAGTGATGACCAACCAAAACATCGTGTTGACTCGAATTGTTATTGCTGACACTGTAAAAATATGATTATTAATGAAAGAATAATAAAATTTGAAAATAAGTTACAGAATGACAATATTTTGTTTTCATTTCGTCGTTGGGTTTTTAATTATTATGATATAAAAACCCATCGATCGCAGTTTAGGAAAGTGGCAACACTGCGATATGATGGTCACAACGACGTAATTATGGATGGTCATCACTTTGACGTCACCATTTGCCTGCGATGTGGATTTGTCGGAATCGTTTTCGAGTAAGCTATTGGCGGAAAATTAAAAGGCAAATACTCAACCAAATGTGGACAATTTTCACTTATTTTGATTTATATGTAATCTACGTTACTTAAGCTTTTCCATCCATACCAAATTTTCCAAATATTCCGAATCATTAGCCAGATTTCCTTTCATTTCTCATAGCAGCTATTCCAATATTTTCTACTTCATCGCTAACTCTGATGTTTTCATTGTAATCTCTAAACCCAAAACAATTATAATAAAGTGAAGTTTTTTCCTGAGTAGAGTCCGGACCAAGAGTTTTAGAATATATCACCTACACACGAACACCACGCAATCCGAGCCGGAAGAAGTCGTTCTTTTTAATACTTACTGAAACACATTAACGGAATACAGCGCACACATAATCATGAATAGCGCCGCTATGGGATGGGTTGAAAATCTGCTCAGAGCCATGTTTTCGGGCCAAATCTCACATTAGCACTTGGAGTTCACGTATTGGTTTGATCTGCATGGCGATTACTACGGGAACGAGCACCTTTGTTAGAAGCTACGCATTGGTGAAGTGGAAGAGCTTTGTTGATATGCAATGAATTCCCAAAACTCATATTATTTTTTTAAAGACCAATCTGTTCTTAAGTTTGTACTTACTCAATTGAAGCTACAACTATATTCAGTTCCTCCGAAAATTGAAGAGTCAACGAATGGTATAATTCTGAGTGTTACGGAAAAAAATATAAACCACGTTAAATATTATCATAGTTGATTAAATTTGGATCAACATCTCAATGCTCTTTGGAAGTCTTTTACATACGACTGCCGGTGTGAAAGTAATCATAGTCCGGCAGGTATCATAGTCCGGGCTCCATAGACGACAACGGATAAAGCGTTGATTTGAAGTGAATGAAAAGTAAATATTGTGTGAAGAGTCAATGAATCGATTGCCCTATTGTTCACCATTGTTCCCGGACTGTGAGCCCGGAGGACTATATCTCCTGCCACACGGTTCAAAAACTTGCGGGGAATAGTTTTAACCGTTTGACCTGCAGGTAGGTGGCATGAAGGATATAATGAAACGCTCTAGACACACTTCTTACTAGAACAACGAGCCATGCTTTGCGGAATGAAGCACACCAAGGGTAACGGAGTACTGGAGACTGGACAATCTAATCGTACATGGAAACTAATTAGTACCTATGCCAGTTAAAAGGGCAGTTTATATTGTCTGAGATTTTCAAGAAGACTATCCCCCTCAATTTTAATACATCCCATTATTTGTGTGTTTTTTAATTTTAATTAATTCTATTGTTTTTGCGTTGATGAGGATTTTGCTGTGTAATGAATGATTATTATTCAAATACCGAACAATGAATCAATTATGTTATTCAAGATTCAAGATTCAATTTATTTCCCATTTCAAAACCACTTATGCTAAGTGTTCCGCTTAACATCACAAAGACTGATCTCAGGTCTCCGTTACGCTTGATGAGCATTATTTCGTAATGCATAGCTTGGTGTTACCAAAGTCTACGAAGTATTTCTAGAGGATTTTATATCCCTAACATCCATAGAGGAAAATCTGACGATCACCGCAAAAAAGGAGGTAGCGTTATTTTTCTTGTTAGATTCAGGGGCAAATCCCCGATGAAAAAAATATTAAAAATATTTGTAATCTTTTTAGAATATTATTATATACTTTATATTAACAAATATTTACTTCTCAATCACCATGTCAAAAATTCCGATATTCATGGATTTCATTTTCAAATTATGGCCTCATTTTTAGAGGGCTCCCAAAATGCCACGTGTACAGTAAACATGTTAACAGTGCATGTAATTCACAAACCAGGATCCAGAAAAAACGAGAAAGGCAAAGAACTTTCTTGTTTGTTGCATTTATTCACGATCGAGATATTGAAGCACAAAATTATAATATTTATCATGAAAGAAAATTGTTCCAAAAAAGTCTGACCTTTGACCTTTGTCCAACTTAGGTGTATCATTTAAATTGGAACCTGGTTTTGGTGTGTATTTTTCAATCTCTTTTTGTTTTGCCTTAGTTAATAGTTAAAAACGAGTTCATTCCAAACCTTGAAGAATTCCAGACAGTCAAAATAGAATTCCACTTGTTATTGCATTAATCATAACTTAATAACTGGCATGGGTTATACTCACTGAGGCATTTATTACCATTAATCCACCAGAGTGTGTAAAGCACACATTAGGTATCCCACTTGAAATTTGCACTTCAATAGTCAAATCAATAGAATCTTGTACAAAGGTAAATCCGAGGGCCTTTATTTAAAAGAGTGCAGATATTGATTGCCTGAACCAAAATGAAAAATTCAAAATTCCTGTGAAAGCTATTTAAATGTACTTTTGAACTATTTACAATTTTAAGAGCTACCTTGCACAGTTTGACAAGAAAAAAATCAGATATTTGGGGAACAATTATTTTGACTCACACTTTACACTTAAGGGACGTTATCGATATATATAGCAACTACTTTACACACTCCTATAAAATGTACGAAAAATCTTCAAGCACTTTCAAACACTAAAGGGTTTGTATTTTTTCGACTTCTTTGTCACATAAACCTCTAAAATAGAATATCTGTCTATTTAATTAAAAAGAAGTCTTACTTGTGCTGCCAATTGTAAAACCACCCCCGTGTATGTAAATTAATGCTGCCGATAGTCCAGGATCTCGTTCGATTGGTTGATACAATAAAACCTTTACTCCGTCGAAATCGGTATAAGTGGCACGGATGTTTGATCCCTCTCTTTTTTCTTGAACATCGGGCACCAATCTGTCAATTGCATTCCTTACATTAGTATAATACGGTTTGCCGTTGAAGAAAGTCTGTGCTCTTATCTAATGAAAACAAAAACAGGGGTTGAATTCACGAAGCTGTCTTAGCGAAATCGAGCAAGTTTATCTTTACCTGGACTCGTGATAGGCAATTTCCTGGGCCTCGCACACCAAGGACTTTAGCGGTAAAGATTGGCCTCCAGTGACCTCCTGTCAGCATACTTGTTTGGGCAGACCAGCCGATATCGGGTTACAGTTTCACTGTAAAATAGCCTGGAGGCGAGACATGGTGTCTAGAAATCAAGGGCAGGTTCTGGCCAGATTTGCCGTGTCTCGCTAGCTGTTAGCAATGGTTCAGCTTCACTGCGCAAAAACAATGAAACCGCTCAAGCGAATCTGGGCCAAAAGTGCCCAAAGTCCGGGGAAAGTGTTATTTAAGAGGGGAATATGTCTCAAAGTTTGATATTATCGCTTAGATGAACATTGATCGACCTTAGGCTATTGCTTTTAACCCAAATTGAGGTTTTCTGTTTAGGGGCAGTATCTTTATTTGATGAAGAAAATAATAATTATAATCTTGTTCTGCTGGACCGTGCTAATCAATGTCCTACTTCTGTCCATTCAAGTTTGGTTTCGCTATTGATTTCTTTAAAAATGGTCATTTGCATGTATAGAAATGATATGATACGCGACATTGCTTTATCAAACTCTAACTTTGAAAAACCGGTTATCACCTGAGAATTTTCATAACATGAATCACCTGAAAATCTCCTGTGAAGAATAGGTTCTCAGTTGAAACGAATTTTGAACTTTGCGATCTTATAGGTTAATGCACATCGATTTGTATTGTTTTACACCGGTCTCCGTAAGTTCACTTTAAAGAGGAATGTCATTGCCAGAACAAGCTAGGGCGTGTTTATGCAAATATGAGATATTGTGGATGCAACGTGACTGTATGTTTTTTATGCATCTCAAGAAGAACCAAAATTATAAGACAATGCTATGCTAACCTTGCTTCAAGAATCAAATTTGAGATATATCCTGGCATAGTGTTAAAAGTCGGTGGTAAAACAATTAAGATGTAATTTAGGGTGCCGTTCGTGAATGAGCCCGAGAACTTAATAAAAGTATTATGCACTTTCAACATTCAACAATTATAGTGCCAACACCATGATGATATAAATGGAAACTTAAAAAAAATCCCTTAACTCTTTGCATGCGGCAGGTGGCTATACAGCCGCCCAAATATTAGTATTTGTCAATTTTTGTTTTTGTTTATATAAACATTTCAAAGGCGATATTTTCATTGGGCATATTCAGAATCAGCTTTTAAATGCATTTAAATGAGTTCAAACAAGCCTAGTCTTGGTTGTTGTTTTCTCAGAAGGCTTCCCAAATAACCTGCAAATATTTGGAAAGCCATCTCTAATGCCACTGAATTATGTGTTATATGTGTTATAACTTATACAGAATTACCCCGCGACCAGCGTGCAAAGAGTTAAGTTGTAACTCAGTTTTGGACTGTTTTCTAATGCCCTCAATCCCTCATGGTACTATTTAAAGTCGGAATGGAAAACCCAACAAAACCAGACATAGGAAAAACAAGCTAACAAACAAACAAACCAAAACTTCCAAGTTAAGGCGTATATTTGAAGGTCATGTAGACAATTATAGAAGGGTCATATTAAAGATGACTGAGTGGGTTCGAAGGTCAAAGCTATAAAATGTAAAGGTTAAACCTATTTTAAAGTAGCATTTCGTTATCATAGCTCCTTCATCATGTTCATATCCTCCAGAAAAGATTATTTCCACAATTTCAATTCAGTTGATTCTGATAGTGCGTTTTGATATTATGATTTAATGTTCGTAATTTCTGTCCTTCAATTTTTTTCGGATCAGATCGAATCTGCACGTCAGATTAGGCACACATATTATACATAGACAAATGATTTTAGATGATATAAAAATGTAAAACTTTTTTCATGTAAGTCGGGTGGATGAGGCGGTGGATCACGAAATGTCTGTTTATTATTGTGCCTGCAGCAATATCAGTGATTTGCTAAATCAGAAAATCGAAAAAATCATCAAAAATCATATTTTTGGATTCTGTAACAAGTAAAGATATCCTAACATACCCTACAAGTGATAAGACTGAAAACAAACCTTAATAAGGACAAAATCATACATTTTAGTAATTACTGTCCGAACGGACACTTACTACAACACGTAATTGAATGGAGATTCATATCTTCGAGTACTGCTGTTTTCTTCCCTTTCTGTTAAGTTTTCATTTGCAAAAAAATTACTTATGAAAATTCTACAGACTTGTACTTCAATTAGAAGGTATTTCTGCAAATTTCAAATATTTTTAATCTTTCGGGTGAATCACGGATAGTATCTTTAATGACCTTTTCGCGAATCAAAGTTAGATTGAACAGCATTGTACAAGATTTCGATATGCTCCGGGTATAAAACTCACCATAACATCTTGAAATATCCTCATTAACGCATAGTTTTGTCGAAATTGCATCTTCTGTTCCAATTCATCAGGAACAGGTGTGTACAGCCAATAAACTACTCCAGCTAGAAGGAGAACGATAATAGGTATTGTCTTCCCCATCATCAGAATCTATAACCAGTGTGGCGACCAGCCCAACGCTTCCATTAACTGGAACACAAGGTAAAAAAATCTTAGCGTTTATGAAAGCACTCTTTCAAACTTCAATACGATTTCTACATGATTTAAAATGTATTTGTAGTGTGTAGTGTTAAGAAGAATCTTCAAGAAAAACTCGATAATTTCAGATAAATGATAAAAGGCCTAGAACAATGCAATTAACCTTTTTAGGAATGTATAAAGTGGTGCAGTTAACTTCAGCTTTGAAAAAAATATTGTGCAATTTTTCACAAAATAATGATATTACCCATGGTTAGTTTACATACTTCAAAGTTCATTTTGACATTGGGAGGCAATTGGATTTTGGATCTGCGATGTACAGTTTCCAAGTTACAAGCTAAATCATCAAAACTCTACGTTTGGCTCTCATGGTACTTAAAATTGTCTCAAATTTTGAGGGACACAAATTATGTGTTCATAATAGTAATTTCATATAGATGAGAAGCTCAATAGATTCGTACATTGTATTTGGATACAGTAATGTCTTAAAGAGAGAAAACAAGGATTTTGAAAATTTGCTTAATTCAGTATAAACCATAGGCTAACTTTCGATTGCTCCTATACGAATTAGAAATTCACCAATTTTGTAACCAAAGAAACATTCCAACTTAAAGACACTATCAGGATCTACCTCAAAATATTGAAATTTGCAGAAGAGCTTAAAAGGGAAGGATAAGTCGTAGATTCTCGTAAGTATTTTAAAACTGAAAAATTGACAGAATAGGAAGAAAAAAAGCAGTGTTCAAGGATATGAGTCTCCATCAATTACGTGTAGTAATAGTTCGTACGGACAGTAAGTAATGACTAAAATGTCCGATTTGTTGTCCTGTATAGGTTGCATTTGCGGTCGGACACGGTAGGGATCCTAGGGATACTATTCTTGTGCAAACAGCAAAAATCGATTTTGATGATTTTTTTTTCGATTTCGATTAGCCAATCAAGCTAAATCACTAGGAGCATTTTGAGGACCATTGACCTCTGTACAGTTGATTTTGGACCTTCAAATTCCATGCCACATGACCCTGTTTCTGTAACGAAACAGACTCAATGCACATTACTCCCTGTATTGGGAAGAAAGCAACTCCATGTCCACATTGTACCCTGTATATGGTAACGAAACAAACTCCATGGCCAAATTTGACCCTGCTGTTAAAGAACAAACTTCCATGCCACATACCTGTATCTGTAACGAAACAAACTCCTGCCACATATCACGTATCTTGGTAACGAAAAAAACTCCATGCCACATTTACCCTGTATCTTGGTAACGAAACACACTCCATGCCACGTTTACCTTGTATCTTGGTAACGAAACAAACTCCATGCAACATTTACCCTTATCTTGTTAACGAAACAAACTCCATGACATACCCCCTGTATCTTGTTAACCGAAACAAACTCCATGCCAGCATACCTGTATCTTGGTAACGAAACAAACTCCGCCACAGTTACCCTGTTATCTTGGTAACCAAACAAACTCCATGCCACATTTACACTGAATCTTGGTAACGAAACCAAAACTCCAGGCCACATTTACCCCGTATCTTGGTAACGAAACAAACTCCATGCAACATTTACCCTGTCTGGTAACGAAAAAAACGCCATGCCACCATTACCCGTATCTTGGTTACGGAAACAAACGCCATGCAACAATGTTACCCTGTATCTTGTTAACGAAACAAACGCCATGCCACATTTACCCTGTATCTGTAACGAACAATCCGCCCATTTACCGTATCTTGGTCTTTGGGGGGGTTGGCCATGCTAACGAAACAAAAATCAAGCCCACATGTACCCGTATTGGTCACGAAACAAACTCCATGCAACATTTGACCTTGTATCTTGGTAACGAAAAAAACTCCATGCCACATTTACCTTGTATCTTGGTAACGAAACACACTCCATGCCACATTTACCCTGGATCTGGTAACGAAACAAACTCCTTGCCACATTTACCCTGTATCTGGAACGAAAACAACTCAATGCAACATTTACCCGTATCTGGTAACGAAACAAGACTCCATCGCCACATTTACCCTGTATAGTTGGTAACGAAACAAACTCCATGCCACATTTACCTGTATCTTGTTAACGAAACAAACTCAATGCCACATTTAAACTGTATCTTGGTAACGCAACAAACTCCATGCCACATTTACACGTACTTGGTAACGAAACAACATCAAAGCCACATTTACACTTCTCTTGGTAACGAACCAAACTCCATGCCACATTTACCGTATCTTGGTAACGAAACAAACTCCATGCCACATTTACACTTTATCTTGGTTAACGAACAAAACTCCTTGCCCAACATTTACCCTGTATATTGTACGAAACAAACTCCAGCCAAATTTACCCGTATCTTGGTTTGAACGAAACAAACTTCCATGCCACATTCGCCTTACACCTGTATATTGGTAATCGAAACAAAACTCCCATGCACATTACCCTGTATCTGGTAACGAAACAAACTCAATGCCACAGGTACCCTGTAGTCTGTACCGAACAAACTCCCTGCCCAACATTTACCCTGATCTTGGTAACGAAACAAACTCAATGCCACATTTACCCTGTATCTGTGGGAACGAAACAAACTCTATGCCACAGTTACCTGTATCTTGTAACGAACAAACTCCAGCCACATTGACCCTGTATCTGGTAACGAAACAAACGCCATGCCACATTACCCGTATCTTGGTAACGAAACAAACTCAATGCCAATTTACCCGTTATCTGGGTAACGAAAACACACTTCCATGCCAACTATTACCCTGTATTGGTAACGAAACAAACTCAATGCCACATTTACCCTGTCTTGGTAACGAAACAAACTCAATGCCACATTTACCCTGTATCTGGGTAACGAACGAACAAACTCCATGCCACATTACCCGGGTATTGGTAACCGAAACAAACTCATGCCACGTTACCCTGTATCTGGTAACAAACAAACTCCATGCCACATGTACCCTGTATCTGGTAACGAAACAAACTCCAGTGCCCACATTTCCTGTATCTTGGTAACGAAAACCAAACTCCCATGACACAGTTACCATGTATATTGTAAACGGACCGAAAACACAACCCAGGCCACATTTACCTGTGCTTGGTAACGAACAAACTCCATGACACATGTGACCCTGTATCTTTCCGGTAACGCGAAACAAACTCAATGCCACATTTACCCTGTATTCTCTTCGTAACGAAACAAACTCCATGCCACATTCACGGTATCTTGGTAACGAAACAAACTCCTGCCCATTTACACTGTATCTTGGTAACGAAACAACTCCAGCAACATTTACACTGTATCTTGGTTAACGAAACAAACTCCAATGACACAAAAAAAAAAAATTTTTACCCCCCTGTATCTTGGGAAACGAACACCCAAACCCAGCCACCGTTACACTGTATCTTGGTAACGAACACACTCCTTGCAACATTTACCCTGTATCTTGGTAACGAAAGAAAAATCATGCACATTAACTGTATCTTGGTTAGAAACAAACTACATGCCACATTTACCCTGTATCTGTAACGAAACAAACTCCATGCCACATGTACCCTGTATTGGGTAACCCGCCAAAAAAACTCCATGCCACATTTACCCTGTATCTTGGTAACGAAACAAACTCCATGCCCCATTTACCCTGTACTGGTAACGAAACAAACTCCATGCAACATTTACCCTGTATCTTCGGAAGAAACAAACTCCATGCCAAATGTCCCTGTTCTGGTAACGAAAAAAACTCCATGCCACATTTACCCTGTATCTTGTAACGAAACAAACTCCCTGCCACCTTTACCCTGGATATGGTTACGAAACAAACTCCTGCCACATTTACCTGGATCTGTTAACGATAAACAACTCATGCCACGATTTACCTGTATCTTGGTACGAAAAATCCATGCCACATTTACCCTGTATCTTGTAACGAAAAAAACTCCATGCCACATTTACCCTTTATCTTGGTAACGAAACAAAAACCCATTGCACATTTAACCCTGTACTTAGTAACGAAACAAAATCCATTGCCACATTTACCCTGATCTTGGTAACGAAAAAACTCATGCCAATTACCCTGTATCTTGGTACGAAAAACAAACTCATGCCACATTTACCCTGGATCTTGGTAATCGAAACAAAATCCATTGCCACATTTCCTGTATCTGGTAAGCGACAACAAACTCCATGCCACCATTTACCTGTATCCGGGTAACGAAGCAAACTCCATGCCACATTACCCTGTATCTGGTTAACGACGATACAAACTCCTGGCACATTACCCTGGTATCTTGGTAACCGAATACAATTTGAAGACACATCGGCCGGTGAGTTTTGGTCCTTGTTGCTATCCACAGAATTAAGATGTATTGGCATGAATGGACAAATATGTGACCCCTGTATAACCTATTTCCATTTTAATTTCACAGGAGGCATGTGACCCGGCAGCAATATGGAATACTGACATCTTGCCCTATATAACATAACCAGGTCATCAAAAATTGAAACATACTAAATGCATTTTTGAAACATTCCCATAATCAGATGGTGGCCGATTTATCAAGGGATTTTCTTCGAGAGAACGTTTTGAGTGGTCTAATTCAAGTATACTTTATGAAAAGTTTATAATGTCAAAACACGCCAAGAAGAGAAAGATCCATTCATACCACTCACCTGGAGCTGTTTAGAGTGTAGATTGCCGCAAGGATAGTAAATCAGATTTCACAGTCCACAAAGTTCTAAACTTCATTACAAACTGTTACGCTAGTCGACAGCTTATATGCCAGGTCATGCTGAAACGCTCTGTAAACAAACCTTTTCCCAAGTGACGGAAAAACACGATAAGTCATAATTAACGTTGTAAAGTTCCGATAGTGCCATCAGTGGCGGATGTAAGAGTCAGCAGTGTCAGCAGCTGCTGACAGCGGCCCCTAAAATATTTACTTCAGGGCCCCCTCGGACGAACTGGTCGCATAAAGTGTGATATTGCGTTGCTTTTTGACGCTAAAGGGGCCCCACCTTTAGCTGCTGACAGGCCCTTCCCTTAAATCCGCAATATGGTGCCAAGATTATTTTGCCTACTATGTATGAGGTCACAAAGCCTGCCATACAAACTATATATTTATACTGACATTATTCTATTGCAATTTCACATGAAGGAGTTTACAAAATTTTAGAGTAGATTTCAAAATAATTGAAACCTCATTATAAAAGTTTTAAGTCTGTCCATTCACTATGTGGAGGTAAGAGGAATTATCTTAATGGCACACAGATTTTAAAAAAAAAGTCATGGTACTCATATACTGTTATAGTATGTACTGTACTCTATACTGTATATGTAATTGTGGGAAAATGTGGTCCAGTGGATCAGCGCTCGCCTCATAAGCATAAGGTTGTGGGTTTCGAGCCCCCGCTGTCAGCAAATGTGTTGTTGCACTGGGGCCAAGGCACTTTACCACGTGCCTCTCTCCACCCAGGGTATAAATGGGTACCGGCATTATGCTGGGAATTGCAAAAACAGGACTTCGCTGTGAGGGAGGAGGGCGACCCCACAGCACATTAATGGGGAGGACGGTCTGGCCCAAACGCCAATGACAGGAGATGGGCACTCCGCCTGAGGGCGCCACCATTTGCATTTGCAATGTAACCTAGCTAAATAAGTTGACTAACATACATTATTTCAATCTAAGATAGCTTGGATGTTTCAATGTATCAGAATGAAAACACCAGCAGTTATTCATTAAACGTTGTTATGTGAACATAACTTACCAGTGACACGACAAAATATATTCATTTTTATCACAGCATTGAGAAATAGTTATTTCCATCTCAATTTGACACACATACCACACAACTAAGTTTTATTGGCCATCAAAAATGGGCCAATCTTGTATTAAGAGATTAGGGCCAAGCGGATTTCGAAATACCGCCAACCATGGCAGAATTCCTTCTATCATAACAGCTTCATTGAGACATGATTGCATCAGTTTCAGTAAACGATTCTGAAGAGTGACTTTTACCATGGACACATGTGTTGTAATGGCAACAAACGCCTAGTCTCCGCATGGGCGGGGATTGAACCCCACTAATCTCGCCCCATGGGAAAAATATGCACGGAGGTCTCACTTAATTTGAAATCTGGGGGGATATAGTTATAACGTACAGGTATTATATTGTTCAATGGAATGTGTTCTCCCTATATAATATTTTTCTGCTGGCAAGATTTGCAGGCTTTATCTCTTTCAGTGCCAAATGAGGTTAACGGTAGCTCCATACCAATCAGAGCCTGGGGGTCTTGGAATGGGGTCGGGTATCCATGAAATGTTCCAGAAGAAAAAGCGGGACTAGTGTATTGCGGGACTACCGTTAGGGTTATCAAAATACAATAATCTCTTCTAGTTCCGCTATGGGTATAAAATTCAGTTACGATTGTGACATGCGTCCGGTGATATTTTTCTTACAGTAGCCACAAGTGTTATTTTTCTTGTAAATATGGTTCTAAAGGTATATTTTTTTAGTTACATGTAGAAAACGGATCACGCTAGTGGTATAATTTTATGGAAAATTGGGTCCCATTAGTGGTATATTGTCACTGAAATCTGGTTGGTTGTGCCAAAAATGTTTTTCTTTTTGTCCCTTTAGGATTTATCCTTCACTTTCAAAACCCCTAAGACGGTACCCAACAAAAGCCTAATAACCCTCTCCGGGACTCGAAGGACCAGGATATTTTTTCAGAAAAGTGCACCCCCATTTTTTTACATATTAGAATATTTACAAATTTATTGTAACACACCTTGAAGGGAAAAAAACATAGTTCCAAACTTACTTTTTGTTTTTTCCAATAAACTTCGAAACGATTCGGAGGGTTTCTACAAACAAACAAGTGCAAAGTGACATCGCCGGATAAAGAGAGGCGGAGGCCCCTATAATCACCATAGTATGAGTTACCATAAATTTGGAGTGGTGTTTTACAACTACTTATCATGTACGCAAGTGTTTTTATCCCAAAATTCACTTCTATCAAGAAAACAATTAGAAAAATTGAGAAACTTCAGGGGCATGCTCTATGAAAAAGCAAAGCTTAGAGCATGCTCCATTTCAATAACCATGTATACTCTTATGAAGAAACAGGAATATGTTGCCATAGCTCACACATTTACGTGTCGTCTTGGCACAAGCGCCGGCCATGGTTGAATCTTGGCAAACCTGGGCAAATTTCACTGCGTAGGGAGTTATCAATCACTATAATCGCTAGACGTGGGTAACTCCACGTACACACAGTGTCAGATAGCGATGATTCGGATTTTTTGTTACATTGCGGGACCTGGAGGAACGATTTTACGCACCAAAAATATTCCTAAACTAAATTGTCTAGTTAGCTGACTAGTTTAAAAATATAGGTTTTATTTTTGGGAAAAAACAAAAAAACACGCGTTTTTTTTTTAAAAAAAAAACGTGCAAAAATACGGTCCATACAAGCATTTTTCTTACCTTATCAGTTCTTATCAGCTGGCTCAATTCTCGATTGATGCTGTCAAGTCATGCCAAACGCCAGGCTTACAAAAAGTAAGTGAGCTAAGGGGTCTTTTTTGTCGGGAACCCATTTACATCAGATGACCACCTGCTGATTCGTGATTTCGCGATTATCCAAGGTACCGCGAAACCGTTTTTTCATCCTTGTTCAAGCTAATCGGAGAAGCCTTTAACACAACGTTTGGCTGCTAGGTAGTCCCATGAGGTAGGTGTCTAAGAATAGCCGGGCCAATTAGCGAAGCGGATACGGAATAGGTGGTGCGCGGTGTCCCAGCATAGAGAATACTAGGAGCGTAAATGGTGTGAGGTGCCCTTTGTTATAGAGATGTAAGTGATGCCTAGAAACCTTTTGTCCTTCATAAACTATAAAAAGCTACCTTGAGGGGGGCTAGCCCTTTATAACAATACCCAAATACCTAATAGCTTACGACTGCTAAAGATTTGATTTATATAACCTCTCCACCAAGCAGACTCTGGAATTGCAAACACTATGGCCAAGTGACCGCGCTATTCCCGCCGCTATTTAGATCATGAACAAGTTAACTATTATGAGCTATAACATCACAATTCCATTGGCACAGTTCACTAGCTTCATTCACCATGTATGAGCAAATACATCCATGTATTTTAGTATGATTGACGTACCCATGACATGCATCGTAAGATGTGTTAAACATTGTGTTCATCCAAGGCTACTGAACTGAGCCCGTGGTAGATCAGCATGCCTTACCGAATAGTCATGATGTGATGTGGGATGGGTTAGATTGTTGTTGTTCTTGGCAATCCATTTAGGTTCCAACCCCCAGAAAACATAAAATGCAAAATAAGCCCCCCCCCCAGAACCAGAATGCCACTCATAATATGTTGTTATGAACGTCCTGTGGACGCCTAAGGTTAGAATACTGTCAAACACAAATTTAAATGAGCCTGTGCACAGTGATCTAAATTTATATAATAAAACAGTTTTAATGATCCTTACTTGATTGGGTTCAAGAATTGTTATGTCAAACAAAATTACATAAAATCAAAATTTAACACAATTACACAGAATTTAAACACTTGATCTAGTGTCCAAAAGTAGCGTTGCAGTTCAACAATGATATGTCCCACAGCGAAGCTCCAAAATGACAGTATGCAAAGTCAAGTTATATCCTCAGGTAATAATCCATGGGACTCTTCTCAGTCATGAAGGTATATTTTGTCCAGCAGTTCAGACGACAAGGTTAAATTCAGCCTCGACGATAAGAAATCCACAGTATATCAGTCCAAGATAATCCCACGATTTCTATCTGTCCACCATTTGGAATTTATTTGCTTCCCAGATCTTTCGGCTTCAAAGGCGACAGTTAGCAGTAGAATAATACAGCAACTCGGCTCACATGGAATTTGGAAATAATAATAAATCCTGGCACTGTGCGGAGCATAATATTAACCATTATTGTAGATAAAACTAGCTTAACCATTACTGTATAGCTTGACAACTGCTGATGACGGCGAGACTTAGCTCAAATTCCAAATATATACTGCAGGACTCACAAAGATCCCAGTCTAAAAATAGAACATTACAACAGCATCAGGCATAACATAACCTGATCACCATCACTTTCCATATATATAACTTGTGGGGGGAATTCCCTAGATTTCTGCAATGTTTTGATCTTCAAACATCAACAAGTTTCTAAGTGTAGCATCCTTGGGGAATTCCCCAATTCCCCTATTGTGCAATCTAATCAGGTGCACTTAGCAAAAAACAACTAGGGTATTCCCTTTCTCTCTTCTTTATAGTAAACCAAAGTACTTTTCCTCGTGAGAAATCTTTTCTCAAATAAAATTGAGAAATATATTTTTAAAAGTTTTATTTTAATCAGAAAATGGAGTCCATTAACAATATGGTGCTAATAAGATAGCGCATATCCTTGCAAAGCGGCATTGTGTTCTTGGAGGGGCGGAAGGGTTTCAAATATGTAAATTCCAATTACCCATTGAAGCCTGATTATAAACTTTCCGTTAAAACCGATACGGAGGAATTATGTAAAGTGGATTTTTGAAAACCAGCAACAGGTAAACTTTTAAGCAAGTCGGCTTTATGATGCAAAACGTTTCAAGTTCCTCCGTCTTATGAAAAAACTAAGAGGGCGTCATTCATTCCTCTCCGGCGATGTCCGTTAGAGAAATTGTATATCCCTCAGAAAATCTCCTGTTGTCACTTTAAACACCTTGAAAGTGACCAGGGTTTTTCCACTCCGTTAGAGCCCAAGGGGGCCCATGACCCTCCCTACGGAAACCCAACTTTTCCGAGAGGGAGAATTTTGCCCAACGAATTTATGCCAAATGTGATCGTACTAAGAAACTACCCAAATTAGCAATAAAAAATAACGTTTATGTTGGGCTGTAAATTTAGGGGGACAAAAGACAACAACTGTTTCAAACACGCCGCAAAAAAAATTGGCAAAAAAGAGCTTTGCTCTTAAATCATACACTTTGAAAAAATAATTTTAGGATTAATTACTCTAGACGTATAATATAAACCAAACCTTAAAATTTTTTTAAAAAATCCTGATTTTTTAGGATGTGGCTCTTAATGTGGCATTTACTTTTGTTAATGAGTAGTTCACTGATTTTACTCAGCTGGAGCAAGGAAGTAGATGATCTCAAGGTTCTCGTTGGCATGGTTGGTGAATAGAGCTGGATGGGAGGAGCTCAGAGATATACGGCAGGATGACATGCGCGGGGAGTCCTTATAGGTGAGAAAGGAGAATCTTCAATGTTGCCCTCTGTTTCATTGGAAGCCAATGCTGGTAGAGAGCTAGTGGATGTGATATGGTTCTAGTCGACGATATTTCATTTTCAAGATTGCAACAGCTTCAAAGCAGCAGTCCCCGTACATCTCCAGTAAAACATTGCAATAGTCCTAGTGGTATACTCTTAGCTTCATACAAGGTGGTTACGACTTATGCCCTAGAAAGTCAATGTAACACATTAAGTGACCCGGAGAGGGGTCATAAGGGTCTTCTTCATAACAATTTTTTTTCGCGCTGGTCCGCTTTTTACGGATGCGATTTTTTCGCGATTTATTTTTATAATCGTCTGACTTTTAAATATGTTCTTTCCTACCAAAAACCAAAAAAGTTAATTAGTGGTGGTTCCATCATCCCAAGCACTGGTGTGGTGTAACTGGTCTGAAACGGTTCTGTTAGGTACGACAATACGCATGGGTTGACAACTGACTTTGGGCCAAGTAGTTGGGCTAATTTCAAATCAATTTCCGAGTATTTTGGATTTAGGTCCCATTAAGATCAGTTCTTTAAACAAAGAACCGAACCGTGGATCACACCCTCAATTCTTGAAAAATTAAGAATAAGGGATAAAATCCGCAGGTCAGGTGAAAATTTTCACAGTGTCACTTAGCATGATATACGCGCTGCGAAATCAGATCAAAAAAAGGAAGTGAAAGCAGGCAAAAGTTCCTACCTTCAAAAACCAACCTGATAACTGATGGGGACCAGAACATTATGGGGGGTCACCTAAAAAACCTGGGGTATAATACCAAACCCATTGGAAAGGTTAAGGTAGTGAACTCTGATATGACATTCAAACTGGTTGTAGTTATATCAACAAATTCTTTATTTCTGTTGCCTCAAACTTAGTTTCAAAACTCAACATCTTTCATTAAATTCTATCAAGATGAAGGGGTTACCCCAGGGAGTCTAAAATAATGGGAGAGGAAACTCACCCCGTCTGGGTGAGGCCTCGGTCCGACTGTCCCTCAATGTTGAGGGCAGTGTTCAATTTTAGTGGACTTGACGAGGGCTTGATAAGAGTGGTCCAAATTGTAACATTTACATGTTCAATGACGCTATTATAGAAGATAAATCTAAATCTAAGATAGTAGGCTATATTTTCCTGATAAGTATTGTTTTCTCTTTTCTTTTTCTGTTTTTAAGATGATGAAATCGCGATTTTTTGGATAAACTTTCCGTATGTGTTGGAATCAAGAGCAATCCTGTAGGACTTTCACTAGTCTACCTAAATCATTATCATAACCATGCTATCCTCATACTTCGCGGGGGCGCTATAACAGCAGTTCCCTGGTTTTATATGTGCTAAATATAGGAGTTTCACAGGCCTGGTTACCCCAAATGAATTCAAGCTGAATGCAGTTGATGAAGATTTCATCGTGAATGAGCTTTCATCTAAGGGCCCGGTTTAGATGAAATACCGCCTAGATTCTTGAAAGATGAGGCGGTACAAATTACACCCTTGATAACTCATATCATACATCTCTCAATAAGCACAGATGTTGTGTCAGATGATTTCAAAACAGCCATGATCACCCCATTTTATAAGAAGAAAAGTAAACTCGATGTCGGCAATTATCGTCCAGTCACTGTGCTAAGCTGTGTTTCAAAGATACTTGAAAAGTGTGTGTATGTCCAGGTTGAAAATTATTTATCCAACAAAAATCTTATTTACCAATATCAATCCGGTTTCCGCACAGGTTACTCAACTAAATCATGTCTTATTTATCCGACTGACTTTATTAAGTCGCAAATATCTTAAGGTAAATTTACTGGCATACTCCTGTCAGATGTTCAGAAAGCATTTGATAGTGTTGATCATATCATTCTATGTCAGAAGCTTGAAGCTATGGGAATCAGCTCTGGATGGTTCCATTCTTATCTGTGCGACAGACAGCAACTTGTTTGCATCGATGGTATTATATCTCCTCTCATAACCATAACTTGCCGAGAACCACATGGTAGCCTGCTGGGGCCGTTATTATATACCTCCTAGATAGATCCTTGACATCTGATTGGTTAAATGAAAGTCACATGACATGGTATAGTTTCACTATTTTCACATAAAACGCGTATAGTACCTTTTTTTGCCCGGTATAGTAATTTTTTGGACCGGTAGAGTAACTTTCTGCCCGGTATAGTCATTTTTGGACCGGTGTAGAAGTAACCATTGGCCGGCGTACTCATAGGCCGGCAACAATGGTGGACAATAGGGCAATCGATTCAGTTGACTCTTTACGCAACATTAGTTCCACGCGTTATTCCGTTATCGTCTATGGAGCCCCGGACTATGGCTCCTACCGGACTATATCTGCTTTCACACACATCTGCTTTCACAACTCTTTGATCGGTATAGTAGTTTTCTGCCCTAGCTGTAGTCTCGTTACTGCAGCAGAAACGATCTATCTATGAGGTATATAAAACAAATATTAACTGCCATTTATTCGGGCCATAGTCAAATCTATTGACCCTCGGTGATCTCAAGACCGTACTATTTTCCCTCAGCTTCGCTTCGGGAAAATAGTACGGTCTCGAGATCACCTCGGGTCAATAGATTTGACTATGTCCCTCATGGACAGTCAATATTTGTATAGTATACTCGTGCTATAACAATGATATGGAGTTATCGGTGCAAAAAAAGCTTTTGCTTTTTGTTGATGACAGTGTCATTATAGATCGTGACAAGGACCCCGGTGGTGCGTCGAAATTTGGTAACGCTCAAAAAATAGTAGTTTTTTGTACCGTGTACTCAGTGCTTCTCTGTGGAGTAATTCGTTATACAGAGTCGTGTTTTTATTTATTTTTAAGCAAGTTTGTGGATTATATTCAAAGCAACCGACGATTAAAATGATGAACATGATTTTGTTTATTCTGTTAGAAGACAGCTGGAAGTCTGGTTAGAAGGGCGCATACCACCAAATAATCCTCCCATTGAAATACACGTTAAAATGGCTTATGTGCTTTGTCATGGTTCTGTCTGGCGGGAATGCGGGCGTAGTTTTGACGAAGCGAAAAAGATTTGACAGAGAATTATAGTAATACATTGTCAATACGTACAACACAAATGGCCGGCAAACACAGCACCGTTCAAAAGCCACAATTCCCGCGGCAAAAATACGCCAGCATTCCCACCGGACATACCATGACACAACTTCCACGATACTGTGCAAAAGAAACGGCCAATAAACACATAAGCTTAGTAGGCCCTAGTCCCAACTTCCCTGATCAAAGGTACCCGCGCGTATTTAGTCGCCTAAATAAATGGGAAATGAATTGTGGAGGACAGTAATTTTATATTTTCAGCTCCTACGTACGCCTACGATCGAAGCTAAAGCAGAATATTATCGAGAGCCCCTAACCAATAACACTACGTTCACGGTCGTTTTTACAAGAAAAACTACCAACATTTGATGGTTACCAAATACTACTACTTCTTGATATCGATTATTAGGAATATACAATATACTATCAAATTTCGGTATCGAAAAATAGTAACATTTCAAATACTACTAATTTTCGATATCGAAAATTACTAGTATTTGAAATATACAATTTCTCGACGCAGCACCGGAGTTATTTCTGATATGCTTATCTCTGATCTCCAATCATGCAACCAGTGGCTGATCGACAATAAGTTGAGTCTCCATGTCGGTAAAACAGAATAGTTTGGGGAAAGTTGTCATTGTTTTATTATTATTTCATATGTTGGGCCAAAATTGATATTTCAGTTTTATAGGTTTAAGGACATTACAGAGAATCACTTACAACTTGTTGTGAAATTGTCAGTGTCGTAATTCCACTGAGGGGGCCATTAAAGTTTGTACAGGGGTAAAATGTCAAATTGATGACATTGTTGTAAAAATAAATAACCACACCAATGTGTTCCTTTACTCATGAGGATTCAGAAAAGGTATAGTTTGCTCTATCTGGGATGGATCGTTCACGAAATATTAGCAAAAAAATCAAAGGTAATTTTTTGGCCTACATGGGTCAAAAATGCAAAAAGAATGCACTGATTTGAATGAATATGGTCTCAAACTGATCCCTTTACCAAACCGATTCATATTAGAATAATTTGCCCTATCTGGGATCTCTCGTTACCATGGTAACACTTGAATGTAAATCCATGTCCACTGAACTCTATTGAGTCAGGCCAAATTAAGGTGTTACCATGGTAAGAAGTAATCCTTGATATTGCAAATTATTCTTAATATGAATCGGATTGGTGGAATCAATCAATTTGAGACCATTTTCATTACATTTTTGACCCCTGTAGGCCAAAATATTGACCTTTGACCTTTTTGTTAATAACTCCCGGACGATCCATCCCAGATAGGGTAAACTATACCTTTTCTGAATACTAAAGGAATATATTGGTGAAGATTTGTGCAACAATATTATCAATTTGATACTTGAACCCTGTATAAATTTCAATGGCGCCCTCAGGTGGAAATACGACACTGACAATTTCCAACAAGTTAGACATGATTCTCTGTGATGTCCTTAAACCTATAAAACTGAAAAATCAATGTTGGCCACATAACATGAAGTAGGAGACAACTGCCTCCTGACTAGAATGTATCTTTTTCAATATTAAAGCTATAGTTAAGCAAGTTTCTGATTTTCAGTTGTTTATAAGAACCAAGTGATAAATTCTCGGGATAATATCAAGTATCTTGGAGTTATTATTGCCAACACTCTGTCAGGTGACATTATAGCCAACTCCGTCATTACGCAGAAATCTCAGCACTGCCTTGCTTCAATGTAAGAAGAAATTGCAAATCACCCAAAACAAGATTGCACGTTTTGTTTTGAATTTGTCCGCCAAAGATCATATTGGTCAGGTGGAGCTCAATCTTTTAAGGTTCCTCAATATCTCTGACAGAGTTTAACAGTTACGGCTCAACCATGTTTTCAACATTTACCATTCTCAGAGTGCTTCTTACCTTTGTCAGAATTTCACAAGATCATCAAATATTCATTCTCACAGAACTAATCAAGTGACTCTTAACTTTTTTTGTTCATAGAGTAATCGTATTCCGTCAACATCATTTTTTTACAATGCCATTCTGGATTGGAATGCACTGCCACCAAACATCAAGGACATCCCCACCAAGCATGCCTTTAAAATGAATTTGAAAAAAATTGCCCCAGGCTCTCATATCAACTAGAGAACACGATAGACATAATTTGGCCTGACTCAATAGAGTTTAATGGACATGAATTTATATTCGAGTGTTACCATGGTAAAGAGATCCTCTTAGATAGGGCAAACTATTCTGAATTTGAATAAGATTGGTATAAGGATCAATTTGAGACCATTTGCATCGAAATCCGTGCATTGTTTGCATTTTTTACCCCTGTAAACCAAAATATTGACTCTTGACCTTTTTGCTAATAACTCCTGAACGATCCGTCCAAGATAGGGCGAACTATACCTTTTCTGAATCCTTATGACAAAAGGAACACATTGGTGAGGGTTTTTGTAGAAACATTTGCCCATGAAAATCAAAATGCAATATCGTTATCAACTGATATTTTAGAAACCTTAATTCTCAGTTATCTAGTTATACCATAAAGAAAAGAGAAGGTGGTAGGATTATGAAATACACCTTTAAAACTGAGAGATATATTATTTTAAGGTGTAATAGTATCATACGATATTTTGGGAAGTGATATTTTTTTTAAATCCTTTGATTTCGTTCTTTTAAATCAGCACTGATCTGTCAGGTAAAAAAACACCGTGGTTTCTTAAAATTAACGTAATTGTATTAGTAAGTGTAAAATTTACCTATCAGTCATTCACCTGAAAGAGTCAAAATATTTGAAATTTCAAGGAATAGCTTCAAAGTGAAGTATAAGTCTGTAGAATTATCTTAAGTTATTTTTGCAACTGAAAATTTTACAGAAAGTAAAAAACAGCAGCTGTGCTCAATGATGTGGATCTCCATCCACTTGCGTGTCTATGTACGGACATTTAGTGTACATTTATAGTAGGATTTTTTATTCCTGTCAGTTCATTAAAGACACTATCAGTGATTTGAAAAATATTTGAAATTTGCAGGAATAGCTTCAAAGTGAAGGATAAGTCTGTAGAATTCTCATAAGTTACCTTTTCCAACTGAAGAATTGACAGAAAAGGAAGAAAACGGCAGTGTTCCAAGATACGATTCCCAAAAAAAAAAAAAAAAAAAAGTTTTTGGGGCGTGTCGACGATTCCATTCATTCTGAGAGGCTGTATACTTTACCCAATCACTACAATAGAAATTCGATGTCACGATACCGGATAAATTAAGGCCATAATTAAATAATGGTCCCTTTTCTCACAAGAAAATATTACAAACGCAATGCACTGAATAAATTCCGGCCAGACTTCCATATGTAACCCCCTCTCAGATATTTACATGCAACATAAAATGGTTATTATTTTAGCTGTTTATTCCGTTTTTTGATCAAACAAGGCCAAAATTAAAATAATTTGTATCATGTAAATATATCCGAGGGGGGTACATATGGAGTCTTTCCTAAATTCCAACACCAAACTTGAACAAACTCTGAAGCATTCAACCTGAGAAACGATATGAAATAAAGTTATGTATACTCACAAATGTGAAAGTTCTTTTTCACGTCATAAAGAATACTAGAACTCCTGATACGTTTAAATTTATTCATCTTGTCCAGAAATATATTTGACAAGTTTTTGGTCCAATCATTTAAAAGTAGCTTAGAGTTTTGGTCACTCCATAACAAACTACATATTTACGTGGCCTAATCCTCCTCCTCTTCATTCACCCATCCGCGATGTTCGTGAAACTTTTTCCGTTCTTTGATTGACGCCAACAAAGGATCGGAATATAGCGTGTCTCACACTTAACGACAATCTATTCAATTGAATCTGTTATGAAGCCTTTATACATAGTTCGATACAAACATGTTTTCATGTACAAGGTTAAAGCATCATATTCTGTTGAACAAAGTGTGAGCATTCAGCTGTTAATACACTTTTAGTTTTTTATCTTCAACACTCCCCCTCCAAATGAACTCTTACCGTCGACAATATGCGTTTACTGACGGAATAAAAAATCAGACTATATTAATGACTAAAATATCCGATTTATTAAGTTGTTTTCAGTTTTATCACTGGCAGGGTATGTATACTTGTCACTGACATGCAAAGCTGGATTTTGTTGAATATTTTGATTTTCTGATTTGGCAAATCACTGATAGTACCGTTAATATAGTGCAGTGCGAGTGATATCAGATATTTCAGTAACCACGTGTTCTGACCTGTTCAAACAACCATGATACACTGTCCAGTATCAGGCGCACCCAACGAGGCCATACTGGCAATATCTGCTCCTCGTTTACATTTTAGCTAGCTAGGATTTTTTTAAACGCACTGATTTTCTAGCTGTGGGTTTCAAGTTTCTTTAAAACACATATTTGACAGAGATATTCCTTCAAAGTTCCTTTTTGGTTGGGAAGTGCAATAACTGGCGGCGCAGTGCTGGTTAATTTTGTTTACGGCATTGGCAAAAAATCGAAGTCTTTCCAAGACTATACACATTTGAACTGCCAAATATAAGGAAAATGTATATTTATGGTTCGTACACTTCAGAGGTCAGACGGATGAAATACACGTATATCTTTGGTACGCAATTCAATGGGTACATACTACATAAACACAATTGTTTAGGTTCAGTGAGCATTGCAAAACGAAGTTAGTCATCGTCTGTTAAATAAACATAAAAACAAGAATACCAGTTACATTTCGTTGACATCAATTTATGAGTCATGCAGTTTAAAGTATCTAATGTGGTAGCTGACATATCGGTATAGTTGGCAGTTGACCTGGCTGGGAAAATATTTAATAAGTTCAAACCTGGCTAGCTTTCAGGAGCAGATATATGCTGCCAGGTCGGTCGTTGGGTGCTCCTGCAGCATGACCTCATTATTGTGCCACTTATATTCTACACATTTTGTTAGAGGAAACATGCCAAATTGTGCTAAAATACACTATAGCTACTATAGTATATTTACTCTAGGATAGCATTATGACCTTGGTCTGCCCTAGTGTTATCTCAATGTACTTTATCAAAGGTCACGTTACAGTGAACACACTTTAACAAAATCAAATATTTTCAGAAAAAGGACACTTGACCTGCTGGTTCTAGTTGTTGCACTTTCCAGAACACCACACTTTAACAATTTGCGCTTTCAAGCCTGGTGTAGCTCGATGTGATAATAGTTCTAATTAGTATTCAATATCAGGCAGAACGCTCGTATTGTCGAAATAACGGAGTAGCTGAGTTTTAAAGAGACACTGGCACATTTGAAAAATAGTGATATTTTTGCATGGTTGTAAAGCTTGTCATTAGCCCGCACCTGCAAATATTAAGCCCAATTCAGCAGACGACGCGGAAATGACGTGTAACACAAGAAAACACACGCTAGAGTTGAATCTCACGGCGTGCACCGTGTTTGACCGGTCTGTGACCGTTGCTGTTTTAATACCAATGAGTACCAGTCTATGATATTCATGTAATAGACACATTAAAGTTACGGCAAATTTAAAAGTTACCCTACAAATTACCTGGACGTCTTTAGCCTCTTATTAGTGTCCCTATCTGCTTTGGGTATGTTATTTTTATGTGTAAAATATATCTTTATTCTTCCAATGGCCTAGACTATCATTATATATCATATCATATGATATTTTTTGAAAATGTACCAGTGCCGCTTTAAACGGTGTTCTAGTTAACGAGTTACCCCTCCCCTCGATAGAACAAAACGCTTCATGTTAAGAATGAATATGAGATTTAAGAAAATGATGGCTGTAACTGTGGTTGAAATATTTGGTGGCAAGGATGATTCCTTTAGGCTACAAAAAAACATTTGGGCTGCAAATTAATCAAAATTATTTTTTAATCTTTGATTTTTAAAAAGCAAAACTATTACAATCTTGTTTTTATGGTTTATTGATATATGTTTTATACATTGCATAAAGGGTCCAGGTTTAACTCGTTGTGGCGAAATGGGATAAGAAGGGTGATTTTTAACACTAAGGTGACGCAAAGCTCATTTGAATTTTCCGTCTTTTTGCCAATTTTTGGAGTGTTTTGAAAACATGGGGAGAGAAAATGGTTTTATCGTGAATTTTTCGCGAATGAGTGGGGATTCATCTCCCTAATTTACACCCCGAATAATAACATTCACTTTGTATTACTGCTTTTGTGTTGTCCAATGACCCTCCACAAGTGGTATAAATTTCTTGTAAAATATCCTTCGGAAAAGGTTATTTTTTTGGCTAAATTCTAGACCCATTATATATTGTTTTGCTAAGAAATTAGTAAATCTTGTTTTGCTTATGTTTTAGCCCCAAATTGTGATCGTTTTACACAAAAAACACCCCTACCACCAATTTGTTTTACGACAACCATCATTCTTTTAATTATTTATAATTACCTTTCGAATGTAAGTGGTTGCGTTTTGTTCTACCAAAAGGAGGGATTGTCGACAATTTTGCAGTTCAAAAACACTCCACTAAATACCTTGGCCTTGTTAATGGTTCCCGTAAATGGTCAATAACTGTATTAAGAGGATAAACTCGCCTTAGTAAAAAGTAGGCGTGTAAGTCAATAAAAAACTCTACATTCAGAATTAAAAAAAATAATCCAAATAGTTAAGAATTATTTCTGCTCAATCATCAATGTTTGCTTTGAATATGAAGATGGATAAACAGGCTTTCAGAAAACTTTTATTTGGTGGACTTCGAAAGTTATGCCTATATTGCTAAAAGACATACAAATCCTGTTTAATCATTTTGAGCCACACAATGATGCATCGTTTACCATGTTTACATAAAGCGTGCGTGATCTTCAGCGGTGCCTTTGGTAAAAACATTTAACACAAAATTAATTATTGTCAAACAAAAGAAGGTGGGAAAATAATTACAATACATATGAAATGCTGAGAGAGAAAATGTTCAATGTCCCAGATAAGAAAGTCAAGATGGCTGGTGTAAGACCACGGTTTACTTTGGATCAACAAGTTTTCATGGTTTTAACCTACAACGAAACGAAAATATGAGGTTTGTAAGTTTATATTCCAAATAATTAACAGAAAACTTAAGCTTTATTTCTCGCAATTTATGGACGCTGAGTATACTGCATCTGTGCAATACAATTACCTTAGCGATGTAGAACTGAGATATTGATATGGAGTGAATTTCAATAACTGACTCTTTATGATTGAACAATAGTAATTTCATTTGTTGAATATATTTTACATATAATTATGTTACACAATAGAAGTCTTATTCAAACGGATATGTTTTGTCAAGAAGAAATCAATACCAACTGAAATTGCATGTGTGAATTATCTTTGCTATAATGAGTTATGGTAATGGTATACGTCGGTGTCAGTATCTTCGCATCGTAGGGCTATTAAAGAGTGGCCAAACAGAATTTTAGGTCTCTTCCGCAAAATTGACATAGTTTCTTAACCCAAAGTCCGAAACCAAATAGAAATCTTCTGATAGCCAGTTTATTACTCTAAACAACAAAAGCAAACATTCAAGCAAGAATAACGTTTAACCTTTCAAAAAATATTTTCTGAATGTAGGATTTTATTGACTCACCCTAGGCCTGTATATCCCTTAAATGTGCATTTCGTAATTCCAGCACCTTCTGTTTTATTCATTGTTCACTAGATATAATTGAGAAAAACTTTTTTACAAAATTTGAGTTGATCCCAATCTTGCAGTTTTGTATTATGAATAGGCAGTTCAGTTACCTATTACGTAATCGGTGACCGATCGACTGCTTTGAAAGTCTGTGTGTGTGGTGTGTAGAGAGCAAACACATTCTATAGAAATCATCAATTTAATTCCAAATAATGCTAGTCCCACTGTCATTTCCGCTCAAATATGTTGTCGCAGCATATCTTCCCTCTAACATTCTAAAACGGAATTGAAAAATATGATGTAGGTTGGTAGCTATCGCATGAGATACCTTGATAAGTCATCTCACAAAATGAGCAAGTTTTCGAGTACCTTTCAACGCCCCTGGAAACGCATGGTAAACATAGACCACGCCGCATGGCACCACTTTTGATGAGTTTAGCATTTAAGTTGACTAACGGTGACTGACGAAATGTGTAAATCGGAGCATTGCGACTGGTTACAGGCCTTCAGAGTGTGGGTTTTTGGAAAGTTCTGATGACAAGCTACAGCTGGGCGTTTGTTGATTGTGAATCAGATGCGTGGTTCCTGAGATATGGATTTTTGAAATATTCACGAATTTTTTTCTCCACAACGAAAATATTTCCAGAAAATCAACAAGATGTACTAGATTACATATTGATCAAAGAATTTTTGTATTTTTTACAAAGCAATTTGATCGCTAACAGCTCTCCGAAATGAAGACTAATATGAGCAATGCAAAAAAGTGCCACCAAGAAACCAGCTTGCATGCCTGACTTGAAATGGCAACCCTATAATGCAGTATGTGGTGCTCACGTGGCGGTGCTGTGCTTTTTTGACAGTTGTGATGTAAATATCCCAAAATAGTTTGTATTTCAGTGAAATATGAAGTACGTAATACTTTCATAGCGAGGTATGAGCTTCGATGTAGAATGAAGCATTTCAAAACCAAATGTATTTCCATTATAAATCCGCCGAAATTTCACACTAGTTTGATTAGACCTGCCTTTATTAGTTAAGCAGATAGTGACATATATTGTAAGAATTGTGCATTTCTTTATAAAAGTATGAAACTTGGCACAATGGTTCACAATCAAGTACTGATCATTTTAAGATATGGAACCACCTCACCGTCAATTATCTTCAAGGTCAACTGAGGTCATTTGGGGTCATCTGAGGTCATTTACTTTTCCAGTGGTAAATGCAGCATTTTCATGCGTTTAATTAGCCTAAATTATTAGTTTGAGTTAATGTAGCTCTGTATATTAATTAATACTGGTATGAAAATTGAAATTAAGTACTAAATTAACCATCGTCCCA
>JAMKCH010011337.1:0-68003 GCA_023653785.1 Ophioderma brevispina
AAATTCGAAATCAGTTGGGCAAGACCAGCTTTTTTCCTTCATTTTCAGTCAAAGACTTTTTTAAAATTATACATATCCTCAGGAAATGATAAAATAAGAAGGTCAGTGTTTGACAGAGAAATTAACATTACTCTGATGTGTATTTTTTCGTTTTGTTATTTATTTATTTATTTATTGTTTCAGTTTTGAACGTAATAAGTTGGAGTAAAACCACCCCGAAGTAGTTTTATTACAAATTTACTTGATTTACACAAAAAGCGAGGGTTAATACATGTAAAATTAATATAAATATGCAAAACTTCAATTTTGACAAAAAAGAACTGATGACCTTAATGCAAAATGTGCATTGAAAAGTAATTTATGTTTTAAAATAACATGACAAAAAGTGTTTTTTACATACTGTAAGATAACATGTTTAACCTCTTTTACTATAAATTCCTTAAGTTGATTTTTGTTCAATTCATCCTACCTCGGAATTGAGGAAATTACCCAAAATTGAATACAACACGTGTTGTCCAGTGGAAAAGTGGAAAACTCATGATCATTAGACCGTTGACATTGTGAGATCGAGCCCTGCCAAGATCAACGTGTTTGTTGTATCCTTGGGCAAGATGTTCATTCTCAATTGCCCCCTTAACCCAAGCGACACTTGGGTATAGCTGCTAACTCTGGGAGGCATGATTATATTTAATATTTTTTTTTTAAGAGCAGAAGATAGAAATATAATATCCAAGTAACATGTTTTTTTTTAATTTTGAAAAAACGGGCTACTGCTCTCAACTCATCCCTTTCCAGAAAACCTCATCTTGGGGAGTCCTAATTTGGTAATTATATGTGCAGCGTGGCCTGCCATAATCAATTACGCCTCAAAACCAACATTTTATCCGTTCGGACTTCGTTTCAAACTGGATGCAAATCAAAACAAAAATTGTTTATCAAAGATTAGAAAATCAAACATGAGGGGAGTTTACGTTTGGAGAATTAGTATGTAGGCTATCGACCATACGAGGTGATACATTTAAATTTCTTATGCCTCCTACGTGTATGTTTAATACTCGTCACTCGCATTCAAATTTGTGCACTTTCCATATTAAACTATTCAAGGTCATAGGTCACATAGATGTACAAATGCAAAATCGTATTCATCAAGTACACAAACTTCTTGCTTTGCTTTCCTTTGTAAAATAATCACGTTTTGTAAAAGGCTAGTTGCTTTTATCAACACAAACTGGGATGGCAATTTGCGGTATACAGGTGGTATAGGCCTACAGACTGTTAAAATTTTTCGCGAACCTAGGTTTTTTACATATTTGGAATGCTTACCAATGTATTAGATCACACCTGAAGTGAATAAGCCGAATACGCCGTCTTTATGTAGTAAGATGATGATTTAGTAGTTTCTGTCGTGTTTCTGTCGTGACTTTCTGTCAAAGCATGTTTTCTGTGGGGAACGATTACGATAGCAGGCAAGTTCAAAACAAGGTTTGCGGTTTTCTTTTGCACCTGTTTGTCCAATAAACCTTCCAAACGTTCTCGGTAGGTGGTCTACAAACGATCCAGTGAAATTTGAGAGAAATTCGTATCCTAAAAAATCTCCTCCTGTCACTTTAAATACAGTAAATTTACTTTCTACGATGCACCATATTTTAACGGTAGAATACTGGCAGCTGGGATTCCGGTATTCTACCGTTATAAAACGTTATTTTTTCTAGCAGTGCAAGCGTAGTAATGGTATTGCCTGTTGGATGTTGACATTCGAGACATCATCAAGGTCGTGGTTAGCTTATGTTGCCCCTCTTCTCTGTTCATCCGTCTTTTAATAAGATGTTAGGGGCAAAACACTGTACGAACAGTATTACAAAAATTCGTGTAAAATTCATCACCATTCAGTGTCTTGAACCACTGAGAGAGTGGATTCAACAAAATGATTTTGAACATAAATCAAAATTCCACTGACCTGCGATGCTATTTCAGCATGTAGTTGGGAGATTTGATGAACTCTTTAAATCAATGTACATGTCAAACATTACATTTACCAATCATTACAAACAATTTTACCACATGGTTTTGCTTTAATGAACCAAAACTACCTCAAAGTGGTTAAGCTGTTGATAAAATAACAATTTTTAAGGATCGGCGAAGCTATACAGGCAAAACGATTTTCGTAAATATTTTTTCGTAAATTTTCTGTCAATTTTATAACATTTTCTTGCTTTCTTCGACTTAAAGCTCATTCAGAAAACATTTGATTTTGTCATATATTTCTAGAAATCGCACACTTTGATTTTAGTAATAACAATATATTAATATTGTGCAATTTTTATACATTCGAAGTGACAATGCCACTGTGATTTGCTAGTTAATAAATCAGTTGCTCAAGCTACATTCACCTAATATAATTTTTAAGGTCAACTCAACCTTGTTGAAATTTAATAGACATTTTAGGTCACTGTTTTCAAGGTAGGCTGTTAAATAATATACTTAATTTGCGCTGAGCCATAAACACACATTATGGGTACACCAACCATTCTTTTATCGTAGGTTTGCCATTTACATTAGTTCAGTCAAACGTAATTAAACGAAATATACATACACAAAAGACATGTTAGTGATCAAAGTCTTACGAGAATCAAATGGCCAATGATGGGTTATGCATCAAACGTGAGAGTTAACTCCGCGTTGCACTAAAATATAATTCGTTTTTTTAATATCCATGACATTTTACGACGATAGAACTGTTATTGCTTTTAATTTTCCTTTTGTTTTAAAATTGACAAGCGTTGCTATTCTTCCACCTTGGATGAAACGAATTAAATCTACATCGACAGTTTGTTTTTTATTCAAAGAATAAACGATAGTGGATAATGCATACCGGAAGCGCTGGCATCCACTACTCGAAATATTGGACTGTCCATCCAAAATGTCGTGATATTTGAAAGGCAAATATCTTTTATTCTCATTCTTATTTAGTATGGGTTGTTTTATTCCAGAAGATATTAGTTAAAAGGCAAAAATATTCCCCTCACTGTCAAAAATGGACCAACCCGTACAAGCTGCGTGCACTGCATAATATCGTCACAAAACTAACCCCCGCCCACTGAATAAGAATTGCAAATAAAGTCTCTGCGTTTTCAAGACTTGTATTGATCGATGACTACAAATGCCTAAACAATCCTTGTGGGCCCATCTTGTTTTCGGTTGAGCCTATCACAGATATGCCAAATACGTACAATTGGTTGCACTTGCACGTGAGGAAATAATAGCAACGACAAAGAAGAAATAAAACCGAAAACAAAGTAATGTGGTTTAAGGTTAATATTTATCATTGATATTCACATGAGTTGGTAAAGGTCAAATATTCATGCTATATCAAGAACATGAGTAAAGATCAAATATTCAGGCAATGTCAAGCACAAACCTGAATATCCACCCCTCATATCTAGAAATGAATTCGTAGTTCAGATTTCCATAATAAAGCATGGGGCTGTTGAAAGAGTGTGCGCTTTCGGCTAAAATTGTGATTTTTTGCACACAAGTACTTTAAGGGCATTGAAATCAATAAATGATGGAAGCACTCTTGCCACCCCCTTAAGGACCCCCAGCTTGGGTTTCAAGGTTATACAGTGTTCAAAACTCTCCTTGATGTTTGTCTTGTTCCGTCCCAGGATTCCAAAAGGCCATTTCCAAATGTCCATTTCGTGGTAACACGGGTCAAAAGTTAAAAGCTCTTTAATGCAGTTAATATGTGGTGCAAATTGTTTCCCTAGCTTAAAGGATTGAAATAATGGTTTGCCTTATCTGTTATGCTTGTTTTCATGTTTCCCAACAATTAGTTTACATGTCCAAGAATCCAATGCTCCAATTGCGGTTGACTTTATTCGCCAGTTTGGTTAATAACCCGAACACGTAAATAGTCAAAACTATTCATATATTCATTCTGTGAGCTAAACCAACAATTTGAACCAGTTTACAAAAATTGGAGCAACGTTTATTTTTTGACCCCTGTACAAACTAAAATTGACTTTTTTCACCATTTTTACAGTTTTTACCCCTAATTCCAAACTACAAGCCCTTAGGTATTACTTATACCTTTTTGGAATCCTTGTAACCAAAAAACATCATGGTGTAACTTTTTCACCAATCCGGAATTTTTTAAAAAATTACCCCTGTGTACCCTTGAAATCCAGGCTGGGCCATGAAAGGGGTGGGGAAGTGCTTCTATCATTTTTTTTATTCTCTGTGCATAGAGTACTTATGTACTAACTTTCATAATTTAATCCAGATTTGCACACTCACATACTAGATCTGTGCAATACAGTCCCCCACTATAATTTTCGTCCTTAAAACTGGTTTATTACCCCTAATTCTGATGTTTCGCTGTCGTGAATGCTTTTTGTACGTCAAAGGTTTCCCCGTAAATAAATATCCTATCGACAAAGATATACGAGAGATATTTCAACTGTGGCGTTTGACACTATCTATTAGAAATCAAAGACAGTTAATGGCCCTAAGAGCGGTTTCATTTTCAAACCATCTGGCATTAAACATCTATTTTTATATGCGAAATATTTTTGACGTCACAAAATTATTCCTCGTCAAATATCCGACGTCCAATACGGAATATAAACCCCCCTTAATCAAGAGGATGCACACTAAAAGTTTGTGTCATATCAAAGATATGCCCTGCCTGTCACGATCACCACAAGTAAGGTGACAGCTGCGTCATTCAATACAGCTACTGATCTGTTAGGTTACCCTTGGAAATGCCTGAGATCAAATCGAATCATGTAGAGCATTTGATGTCCACATGAACAGGGCACCTAGCTGATAGATTATTGATTCTAATGCAGGAGAGATAGTGTGCTGTGTGTGTGTGTGTGTGTGCGTGTTTGTGGTGTGTGCGTGCGTGTGTGTGGGGGGGGTGTGCGTGTGTGTGTTACTGGTTCATGCTGTTCACGACAAGCTGTAGTTTTTAATTGAGTTCATGACATTTACTTAGACCGGGAAGTGTGTTTATTAGAGTTAACCTTACTCACCTGTTAAGAGACATGGCACATTTGAAAAATGTGCGCCCTCCAAATTTTTTGCAAAATCGATTTTTTGGGGGAATGGTTTAAGGCTTTTATATACTAGTACAAAAGCCCTCACCCGAAATGATTAAGACCAACATCATGCTTCCTTATGGGTAAACAGAACGATTTTTAATTGTACTTCGCCGGCGACCGTTAACTTCGCAGACGACGAAAATGGCGTTTAACACAAGAACACGCCGCCGTTATGCATGTTTCCCCCTATTCAACCTGTTTGATCGTTCTATGACCTTTGTGGTTTAATGTCAGTGGAGTACGAGTCACACATATTCATGTAATATCCCATTTGCTGATTAAAATTATGGAAAACTTAAAAGTGGCCTACAGATTACCTGGATGTCTTTATCCTCATATCAATGTCTCCATCTGTTTTTGGGGTATGTTTTATTTTTATGTGAAAATATCTCTCTGTTCTTCCACTGGCCTAGACTATCAATTAAGAGCAATTGACGAAATTCATATTTTGTGAAAATGTTCCATGCCGCTTTAAGGCAACAATGAAACTTCAAATCTAATTGTTCCTTTTGTAATTTGCGTTTCATGGAATAATCATATAAATCTGGATGGACCTGTGATCGATTTGAATGGGGGTTTTATAGGCTTATTCCGTATTGGCTTGACGATTCTTCATTCAAGAATTGACCCCAATGATTCAATCTGTTGTAGTTAGCAGTCTGTCATGGCATATCGATTTTGCTTCATTTAGTTGTTTGTCAGTTCCGCCGTCGTCTGTCTGAGGTTTTGTTTTTTTTTTTCACGATATCAACACCAGAATCTTGATACCAGGTGAAACAAGAAATCGATTTTTTCCTGTGTATATGCCTATAAACCATGCGATTTTACCCTTAAAGTGAACAGACTTGCAACTATATCTATGATGCTTTCATATATGTGTCTAAATAAGTTTCTTCGAAAAACAGTGTCTATTTGTAGTCAAAATGAACATACCATTGAGAATAATGTAAAGCGTTCATAATATTTCATATCATTGCGGCCATTCTGATCGGTCCCCCACGGGTTGGGTACTTTTTTGCATGATCCCCTTTTTATGCCCCATTTGAATTCAGCAGCCTTGACGAATTCAAGATTACATATCCCCTGCACTTATTCCAGTCAAGGCTGCTGAATTCTACTGGGAGCAGACCAACGTGGGGTCACAAAATGTACTCAACCCGGCCCCCACATTGGACCACGGAAGAAGGCCCATGAATGAAACAACCAAACCATTTAAGTTAGATCCTGTTCAAAAATTCATTGTAGTTGATAATCGATCGTTAATGATTTTCTTTTAGACACGCTATATAATCCGATTAAATGACCTGAATTAGAAGTAATGTAAACATATCGCAGACATCTGTTTTTGTCTATTGACTTTTCGAGTCATACAACGTCACCAATGTCGCGCAGCGTCACTATAGTAGATTTCAAAATAAGTGAGACCTCATTAAAAGTTTTAGGTCTGTCCATTCACCGTGAGAGGTAAGAGGAATTATTTTAATGGCTACAGGTAAAAAAGAAAAGCTTATGGTACTCATACAATGCATAGTAACATAGCTAGTAAATAAATGTTGACATAAAACACATTATTTCACATCTACGATAGCTTGGATGATTCATTCAATTGCAGTATTAGGATGAAAACACCAGCAGTTATTTCATTAAACGTCGTTATTTGAACATACCTTACCTTTGATACTGCAAAATATCATTCTTTATAGCTCTTTATCTCAGCATTGGAGAAATAATGCATTCTTATACCAATGCACACATAACACAACTAAGTTTTTATTCGGCCATCAAAAATGGGCCAACCTTGTATTAAGAGATTAGCGCAAAGCGGATTTGACATCCCAGCCCACCATGGCATAAGTCCTTCTATCATTAACAAAACATTATAGAACTGAATGCATCAGTTTCCAGTAAGCCGATTCTGTACAGTAACTTTGTACGATGAACACAATATGTTTTGTAATGGTAACAAAGGCCTAGTCTCCCACATGGCCGGGGATTAAACCCCCATATCAATATCGCCCCGTGGAAATATGCAAGAAGTCCTCACTTTATATGAAATCTAGTATAATACCAAACGCACGTGTGAGGTTCTTGCCCGTAATAGACCAATAATGGTCCATGACCCTAACTAGTTAAATTATCTTATAAGACAGCTATTCACTTTTTATTTCAATCGCCAACTCTGAATTGTTTTCAATGCAATCTCCCTAACTCTAAAATAAAATAAATAATAAAATAAATGTTGTGCCTAGAGTGGGAATTGATTACAAGGCGAGCGCCAATAAACGCACGCCACGTAATCCGAACCGGCAGAAAGTTGTTCTTTTGTAAAACTCTATACTTTAGCGAAATAGAGCGCACACATAATCATGAATAGCGCTGCTATGAGACGAGTGGAAAATAGAAAGTAGAAAAATGCTCCTGGACCATGATTTCGGGACAGAATCTCATATTTGCATTCTGCACAGCATTTAGTTAATTCAGCGAAGAGATATTTAAAAAATAAGGGTGATGCAGTATCGTTATGTATAGGATAAGGCATTAGTGGAGTGCATTCGGGGATATAATTGCATGCTTGGAGGCATTAATAAATTAACATATGCATTAGCGGGGCCACTGTGAGCACGAGCGCTTTATCGCGAGTGCTCACAGTGGCCCCGCTTATCCATATATTACTTTTTTAATGCCTCCAAGCATGCAATTATATCACCGAATGCACTCCACTAATTCCTTATCTGTCATAAACCACATGAGCATTATTTTATACACCATCAAAACATAAATACAATATTAATAACTCTTTTTCTGATATATTTTGGACAACTTTTACAAATTTATAACTAGAAATATCGTAGTTCTACGAACTTTCCACAACACTGGGTTGACTTGCATAAAGCAGCAAGCATTGGGAGAGAAGGTGTGAAAAGTTATACATGTAGTATTGATTGAAATTTCGATGAGTTACCAGCTGAATAATAGGTTAACTTTTGACATAATTGCCTGATTTCAATTGAACGTAGCGATTACGCATTAGTCAATACTTACTTCACCAATCGGATTTGGATGAATAAGCGCAGTCGATTTGCATGCCGATAATTATTCATTAAGTTCTTGATGTATTGCATCTATTTGTATAGGTCAAATCGAGGTTATTAACACCGCAGATTTTAAAATAGACAATTATAGGACTTACTGCGTTAAAGTGGCTTGTTTTTTAACACCATAGAAATAAGATTTCTATTTTAAGGTATAGACTCTGTAGTGAGTGTCAATCTGATTCTTTCCCCCTTCGTAAAGCCACATAACCTGGGAGGTTGTGGTAATGAACGTTCTGGCCTTGGTATTATGGCATTACCATGGCAAGTGAACTGTTTTTCAAGCGCTTTCACTCGAGGGGAAAGTAAATTTTTAAAGCAGGCGTGCTGGCCGTGGCATTATTAAATTCTATTGTTTGATAATACACCCCATGATAATGCACGCATGCATATTTAAATCGTGTCATAATGCACGCGGGCCATCGTCAAATCGGGTCATAATGCACACATGCATATTCATATTTGAGGTAAGCGTGCATTCGCGAATATAATTTTACGCGAAAACAAAGAAAAACCACTCGAAAATAATGCTCTAGTGGTTTATGGACGAATAATGTGTCCGAGGTTGGAGAAACTAAACAATGGGTGAGACGAGTGCGCAGCCGAGCGCGTTATTTTAAGTTTTTCTGACTCAAGGACACACTATCAGCCCAAAGATGATACTGCACAACCCTTTATTTATATTTTATATATTACCTAAACCAGTGTGATTTAATAAGAAAATGAAATGCTATAGTGACCCATTATTTCAGAACAATGGCCAATCAGAAGACTGCATTTTCAATAATGGGCAGAGATAATAGAATCTTTCTTTTAGACCACGAAAACACCTTTAATTAAAGTGCAGTAACTGGCTAATCCTTAACTGCTGCAAAACAGTTAACTTAGGAAACGGTGCACAAGAGAGGCTAACATGACCCTTTTTGTTACCTTTTCATTTTAAAAACAGAATCTATTCGGTATATTCAAACTAACATACTGTCCAAAAACCATACAAGTAAACTTTAAAAAAAAACATAAACTTTGCTTTTGCGTCGGTTATCTGGTTATTTGAATTTATTTTAGATCAGTCTGTAAGCTTCTTCTTCTTAGCGTATCCACAAGTCATGATCATTGTAATGGCTTGTGGTGGTGTCAGGATTATTCAGCTGAGTAAGCTGATCCGGGGCCGCGTGTATCTATGATACGGAAAGCTAAATCGTCGTTTTTATTTCATCCAATTTGATGAATCCTATCTGGAGATATTGTCAATTGAACACAAAGATAAACTACCACTTAGGGCAGTTTTACTAAAAAGCATGTTAAAGGTTATAGAATCTAAAAGACGTAAGGACGTGTAGCATCTTGTGGGATTAAACTGTTTCAAACAAAAAAGAATCTTGTAACGATCTAGAGAGAATGTATCAGGTAATGACCTTATCAATATATTATTCTTCAAGCAGTGAAGGCACCATGTAAATATTTGGGAATTTTACTGGGGAGTTATACTAAGAGAAAAGCCACAATGCTCTCTTGGAGCTTGATGGGGAAGTATGGGGACAACGCTCTGACTTGGGGGAGAGATCCCTCACTTCCACTGCCTCTAAGATGCCAGAGAGGAACATAATGAAGCAGTGGTTGGTATTCAAAGGTCCCAGTTTCAGTTTACTTTCGACCAGTGTGTTTGTGGTTTTGGGCAATTCCACAGAAACGGAAGGACATTTTGACGTTTTTGGACTTTCAAACCAGTACAAAACGAAAGGATAATTTTATGCATGCAAGTTTATACAATTCCAGCCTTTTTTTTCAACAAAACCCTTTTCGTTAATGAATCGTGTATATTAATGAGATTGGTAACGGAAGGGCGCTATGCAAGATCCATTAAAGAAAAGTGTTTTGTTGAAACAAAGTAGCTGGAATTGTGTAAACTAATAGCATGTATAGAATTATGGAGTATATTTGACATTTTAATAAAATCTTTTCATTTTGCACTGGTTTGAAAGTCCAAAAAGAGAGTCCAACTGTCCTTCCGTTACCGTGGAATTGTCTTACCTTATGCTGAAATGTAGAGCAAGGCTGAGACAACTGTTTGGAATTGAATTTCCAAATACTTGGTATACTTCATTGGCAGTTGTATGCCATTACAAACTTACGAATAATGTTACATGAGAAGGAGCGACACGTTATACCTATTCTTTATTTTAATTTAAAAAAAAAGCCCTGAATCGGCCTCCAAAACTGGCCCAAGGATTTTCTTTCGAGTGTGTCAAAATGGCCATAATTCTTGAACCAGATCTCCAAGTTACACAAACTTTTCCAGAAAAAGAATCAGTTGATCTAGTTAGGATGGACAGTTTTTTTGGCATAAAATAACCTTTGGTAATACACTACAAAAACAATGTTTAGAAACTTGAATTTAAAATGCATTTAGATAGCTTAACGTTTAGCATTTAAACATCTAAGCACATCAAAACATGTTCAAATAATAAACATTTTGCCATCTACACACAAGTTTGTTCAGAATTCTAAACACTGTTTTTACACTATGTTGAGAGACGGTCTGTAATTCGATCAATTTTACAAACAGTAGTTGGGTTTTTTAAAACCTAATTCATAATAATAAGTTACATCGGCATGTTTAGTTTGCTAACTTGTTTTTCGGTTGAAAGAAATGAACGAAAAAATTTGTATTGGTTAACGACATAATTTTCTCTTCTGCTTACACAATGGTATATTATACACAATGAGTACATTATCAAAACGACAACTGAAACTATGGAATTGAACGTTTTCGGTGACTATCTTTATTTCAAACACACAAAAATATTATTTCGAAATCTCACAGCGTGCCTTTAATCTTCAGTAGCTGCTGGTCAACCTGTCGATTTATATTTAACACTTAAGTGACCAATGGGTTTTCATCCCGTTGGTGCCCAAGGGGGGGTTCCATGGGACCCCACCCCCCTAAGGAGGAAACCACGTTCTCGAGGGAATTTTTGCACGACCAGGCATGTGAAGGGTCATAAAGACAACCCCAAATCAGCAACAAAAAATGGAATTTTTTATTTTGGCTGAAATTAGTGGGCAAAACAATTGTTTCAAAACACGCGTGCAGAAATGGGGAAAAAGACAGAAAATTCAAATGGCCTGCGCTTACACCAAACATTTTGATTTTGAAAAACTATTTATGTGTATATCTATTCTAGAAGACCCAAATTACATTATACACAAAACTAGAGTTTTTAGGGAAATCTGTTATTTGTTACGGGTGTTGCAAAATACACGTTAATTTTACCATAGAGTTTGTACAGGAACGGTTGGGCAACAAAATCCATGATGAACATTGTTTGTTTTCAGCAAATAAAGGGTTTTAAATTTTTTAAGTTACTATAATTGTTTACTTCCATGTATGTGTGACTTTATCAGCAAAAACACAAATTTGCTTTGGTTCTTGGTTTCTTATTCTTATTTTGAAACAATATTCTGAAATGACTCCGTTTTTAGTGACCCAAGGGGGGGTTCCATGGGACCCCCACTAATTAACTCATTAAAGCTGGCCGATCTTTAATTATTTGGTATGAAAAGAAGCGCATTTAAAGTCCGACAATTACAAAAAATTTGGCGCAAAAATCCCACGCGTAAAAGCGGCCAGCGCGAAAACCAAATTTTGGGGTTTTTTTTTTTCCCTAGTTAGGGAAACCCCCCCCCCCCCTTGGTCACTTAAGTGTTAATATGTGTCCGTGTAGACTTTTTTTTACAAAACACTGACCCATTGGCAATAATTGCCTTGTGACTGTCATTGTTGCCGTATACAGAGTATTAAATGCGACACGGTTTGAAGTAAAAATACAGAGAGCGGTGCATAAATAAGGTCGCGTTTTCAAGTATACAAAATAATACAACATTACCTCAGGATCGTGCGCAAATATCTTACTGTCAGATCTAAACCAAATATTCACTGGTTGGTAGGTGATAATAAATCAAGATGCCACAAGCCCCCAAAAGAGCACGAATCTGTGTCAGCAAAGTGTAACATCTTTCAAAAATTCTGGTGACGAAAAATGAATCCGTTATTATGAATTCTATCTTCTAAAAATAGTGGTTTTATAGAATTGTCTTATTTTGCTCATTGTGGCGGCGTACAGAAGTGGATTGAGACACGAATTAAAGAAAATTAAGTTACTAAGCATATCTCGAACTACTCCGTTACTGCACTGGGGGCAGAAAAAGCTCACGATTAAAGCATAGAGAACATAGGGTGGTAAACAAATATTGAGAGCGACGATCAATGCACCTAGCGTAACTGCAGCTTTAGTGTATCTATTCCGTGAAGTTTCTTTCGAGGAATTCTGATTATCTGACGTAGTCGTAACGGCCGATATCATTGATGATTCGCGTTGGTCATCTTCGGTCCTGTTGTCGGACTGCGAGTAATCTTGGTCCCCAACTCGAGCGCGTCTTTTCAATTTACGTCGTAAGAGTAAGACAAAACATACACTGAGAAACTCTACAACTATCATGGGCAGAAAGAAATTGACCATGAAAATTGTCATAGCGTACTTAAAGTTGTGCTTTGGCGGTGAGCGGCATTCTCGACCATAGTCAAATTTTGCCTTTCCCATTCCAGGTAGTGAAATAACGTCCCATAAACTCAGTTCCAGTATACCTATAGTGGTGGAGTACGTATAGACTAAGACTATTGTAAGTATAACACGCTTCCTTGACTGCAATTTTACATACTTTGGGTATTCTCTAGATATCAGGAGATATCTGTCCAGACTTATACAAGCCGTATTTATCACACCAGCAAAAACGAAAATGTCGGCAATGAAAACGTAAAACTTGCAACCAGTTTCGCCCCATGGCCAAAAACCAACAGCCGTGACTGGAAAAAGCATCAAAAGTACAAATCCAACACCAAGATCGGCACAAGAAAGGCTAAGAATCAGAAGATCGCTCGGCTTTTCGCGCAAAGAACGCAACTTGACGAACGCAGCTATGGTAGTTATGTTTCCGACAATAGTTATTGGTATCACGATGCACAGCAGAACAGTTGTTAATGTCGTAAAAAGCTGTGCCGTATTACCATTTTCATCATTATCATTAGACCTCACCGTTGAGGTTTCATTCATAGCACTAATGTTCGTCTCCATTGCGAAGAAACTAAGGAAATACGTTCGTTGCTTTTCTTTAGTGTAGTTATTTTATCTGACTGTAAAGAACACAAATATAATCAGGATATAATACACCACGCTCAGCAAGACGACAAAGCGTAATGTAATTGAAAGCGGACTCAGTAAAATATAGTAATAAGGTTTAGTCCACGTTAACTTAAGGGGGAAGTGCACATGTCAATTGATGGGAATGCTTTGTGTCATAATTCTTAAATATCAAGGTAGAACCTATAAAAAGTATAGTGGCGCAATGAATCCAAAAACAATGACGGAATTTTAGTACAAGCCGTGATTTTATTGTAAATTCTCCAAAAACCAGCGATATTTTGCCATTTTTGTTTACATTTATTCCCTTTCAAAATAAAACATTCTAGTGATTTTTCATATCCTAACACAAATCATGGATTCTTTTTTTTTAATTCTTAAAAACGAAATCTCAGTCTAACGTTTATGCCGAGTAACATCTAAGTATCATTATTACGGATGGGTTTAGCAACTCAAAGATTTCATGGTATAAATATCCATTTTAAAATAGGGTCGGTATTTATTACAAGAACGATATTATATTTTTGAGGTCGGTGGAGCCCATAGAACTGGGTGTCTTTTGTTCATCACCTATTATAGAAAAAACTTCAAAGTCAGAGAATCAAGCATTTTAGTGTTGAAAAATAAGAAGTATTTGGCTCAATAAATGAAATAACTTGTTATTCTCTAACTTATAGAAAATATTAACAAAATACGGTACAAATCTTGTTTAAAATAATGATTAACGTGTCTTTATACCTTACATAGTATTCTAACTCTGCTATTCTACAACAATTCGGCCACGCAACCTCTATCTAGTATTAACCAACTGGCAAACTCTCCGCTAATATTTATGCCTACACTGCTAAATTTTGCAGTGAATAATGTAGTTATGTACAAATGGTTGACCCATTTGTTTTACTCTAATGACACTATGTAGCCAAAAGAACTTTGAATAGAACTGTTTACAAAGAGTGCTATATATGACATTTTATATCTCATAAAATGGCCATAGATTAATTGCATTACGGGAAAACACTTGTAAATTGTTTGCAGACGATGTTCAGCTTTTTATACAAAAATATGTGTTTGTATTTTCTGGACAACTATAATGTTAGTGTCACTAATACATAGTCCCAAAAATACAAGCACGTGCAATATTTATTTGTATCAGTATAGTAAAAACTGAAAAGTATGTGCCTTCAGTTTTGACCCAGATGTCCCCAAGGGTCATTTTCTAAAACATGTACATAAACAGATTTATTCAAAGTTCTTTTGGCTACATATCATCAGTAGAGTTCAACAAATGGTTCAACCATTTGTATACAACTACATTAACCGTTGCAAAATTTAGAGTGTAGTATATTTCATTCACCAAAATCTTACCAGGGCATACAGATTATTCACACTAGGTGTCACCTCATCGTACAAGAAAAAGCACCTTGTGCATATTATTCAAATTTCATCATTTGACAAAGCTAGCATTTTAAATGTAGTGATCTCTCCAAAAATATCGCTGCACCATCACTGCAGGAAGTCGTGCCTTTAAAATCCTGGTTGCACTGTTAGCCTATGATGCACGATGCAATGTTGGCCATTTAATTATTAGTGCAAGAAAGTTGATTTTTGACCTAAACAAATGCAACAGAAACAATTTTTGTGCTATCATACTTCTATATTGTCACAGAGTAAGGTGTCAAAAGTCTAGAAAAATCAAAATAGGGAATTTGAAAACTGTTTTTTTTTTTTCAAACCTACACCAACTCATTTATCTGATAATGAGGATTAAAAAGTGTATATATCTACGGTTATTGGTTTCAGGATTATAGGTTCATAACGGTTCAAGGTAATCCTGGGTAATTCTTTCAGAGTGCTCCGATTTTGACGAAACTAATCTCAAATTGTTTGTTTGGTCATATCCTACAACAGAAAATTCACATTTGCTCTGCATTTGACATTTTAGTATGTAAATTAGATGGTAAGTATTAATGACCTCATAGGATATGTAGACCATTGTTTCATTTTGACCTCTAATTATTTGACTAAATGATGAAATGATGAATTTTCTGGTCCTTTGGGACTATCGGAAAAATTTTGGACCATTTTGAAAGAATCGGAGTATTCTCAAAATGTTACCCCAGGATGACCTTGAACCTTTATTGCCCTATAACTATTAAACAATAACCTATAAATAGGGCAAACTATTCCTTTAATACTTAGGATATGGCCAAAATGTTGGTATAGATTTCGGTACAATTATACCTACTTTATATTTCCCCCTTTACCAACCTTGCCTCCCTGCTAATGCATGTGCCCCGCTACTTATACTTCTAGACTTTTGATATGTTATTCTTTCATCATTCTAAGTGTAACAACACCAAAATTGTTTCTGTTGCAATTATTTGAAGATCAAGCCATTGTTTTATTTAAATTACTTGCATTTCACACAGTTGAAAAGATTTCAGGTGTTATCACCTCCTGGAATTCTGTACAGACTAGTTTCAGAATAAAGAAAGATCAGTTGTTATTTGAGTCGCAATCACTGCATGTCAATTTGCGAGGGAGGTATGGTAAAGTTCTCATTTCTTTTTTGGATTTTCTGTAGATAAAGGGGTTAGGACGATTATTTTAAATTTATTAAACAAATGCACAAGGGCAAAAATATAGGCTCACCATATAATCTGTTATTTCTCGGAAAATGACAATATCAAATCCTGAAATAAGAAAATGCGCAATTTGAATTAAACGATGCAACGCATGATGATGTCATATAAATTTCTCTTTTTTCAAAAGAAAGACTACCATCGTGCATATAGCTTAATTAATTGCAAAGTTTCGAATGAATCCAATTAAGATACCATTTTTAAGTGAGAAGCAATTGTATGAATTGCAAAAATCAGCCCTTAGATGCAAGTCTTGCATTTACCATCATTATTCACAAAATTCAGCCAATTTTTTTCCGTAAGGCCACGGTTTCTAATGATATCAAAATCTCATGTTTAAGGGAGGGGGTAAATGGAGTCTGAAGTGATTTTTCTTAATTTTCCTAAATAGTGGTATATACATGTTACACATCATATTGTAGCCCATGTCACAAAGTTTTAAAATTCATGTCAATTTTTGCTCTGGTTGCCATGGTAACCACGTAAGGCCTCTGATTGGCTAAACACTAGAACGGACGTAACTAAATAACTAAACAAGCTACTGGTCGAAACTTGGGTGGCATGTGCAGGGGGGTAAATACGCAGTGAAGCCGGATTTTTGATACCGTTGCCATGGCAACCGGCAATCGACCAATCACATAATTTCATGGCGTAATTTGAATTTGGAACACAATTTTGAAAATCGGGCTTCATGGTTCACTAGCCCTATATGTGCTGAATATGTGTGCCAAATTTCATGTGCATAGCATGTAGCGTTCTCTTCTCTAGTCACTTTGTTTCGTTTTGGTTGTTTGCATATTTTAACGAAACAAGTTATAGACCTCGAAACATTTAGACAAAATTGAGGGCGCTTTTGATGGAAATATGGATTTTTTTTAAAATAATTTTCTTAAATATCGCAGGGTGAGAAAACAATAAAATACATAAAAAATCACTTACCCAGTACATTTAATTACTTTAAATTATGGACAAAATAATATGAGTATTTATTTACTTCGACTTAGCCAAAATAAATGCGTTAAATGGCGTATAAATAATATCTTTTAAAATATCTTAAATATAACCCATTTAAATTTTTCACATGATAAAGTATAGGAGACTATGCGTTTTTGGCAAATTTCGCGTACACTGCTTCACTTTGATCAGCCATATCTCGGGAACCGAATATCCGATTGCGATCGAATAAAATGCATTTTGTAGATTACAATCTACACAATTAAGCCATTGCATTATCTCATTTTCGTGAATGGAACAATTTTTTACCAAAGTCAGACCCCATACCCCCCCCCCCCCCTTAATAGGGTGAAAGGCTATTGTCAGAGAGTACTCCTTTATAGTTTCTGACACATGAGCATAAACGTAAAGCTTATGTTTGCCACGAATACACTGTTTAGTAATTATGGTAATGCGTTTCTATCAGTGCAATTGATTGCAATTTTCAAAGATTTTATACTAGCAAAGTGACCGAAGTAAGTACAGAAGTATGTCTTTTGATGAAATGACGAGGACGAATATGAAAGGTGACAAACATGGGAAATGTATTGTTGCTGTTGCTATTTTTGAACACCTTTCACCTGAAAGTTCGCATGACTTCATTCGCCATGTTCACGAATGCAACCGAATTAGTGTGTTATAAGTGCTTATAAAATGACCTTCATTATCAAATTAACAATGACTGGTATTTTCATTAATCATAACTGGGGGACTGTATCGCGTCGGCAACACGCGGCGTGATCCAATGGAATATTTTGGTTTATATATTTATCTAACAAAAAGACGTTAACTACGTAAAATTGCCTCCAAGTTCTAAAAAAGAGTAACAGCCACATAAAGTTGGTAAAGAGAGCACCATGGATATGCAAGTGTGTCTGTCCCCAAACCTGGTCCCATTTCTGTTGAGAACGTTCGGCACATTTCGTTAAAGGTACCATCCTTCATATTAGTCCGGATGCCGGTCAGTTTACTTAGAAAATATTACTATAGTTATTTTTTTTTTGGATTTGGCTTCCTTAGACCATCCATTATAAGAAATCAACTGCTGACAGTCCATCAGCATTGAGCAATTTTAGATATTCGTAAAAAAACCAAAATGGCCGCCAAAATGCCATATTTAGCGAAATATTACCAAGAAGGTTGTGTTTTTCTCAGTAAAGCAGAGGAAAATATTATCTTATGGTATTAATGGGATCATAAATGACACAAGCTATGTTAACGATTGCAAGATGGCAGTTAAATATCAAAATTGACCGAAAACAAAATGGCCACCAAAATACCGCATTTTTGTGAAATATCACCAACAAGGTTTGTAATGCCATAGTATAAGCCTGGCAAAATGTTAACATGGTATGAATTACACTTAACAGGGAACAATGCATGTCAATTAATTATATTTTATTCTCAGAATATAATTTATTTCAAAATGGCGACCAAAAAAAATTGGCTGCCAAGACACCGAAGCATCACATTTTTACATTTAACGATTTCGTTTTCTCAGTGATGGCTGAACAAAAACAATAATTACTTCAAGTTTGGCAAATGTGCCATACTTATAGATTATTGTTTTCTTTAAATGGCTGTTAAATCAAGATATCTAGACATAGATAATAAGTGTCCGCCAAAATAGCGAACTTTGTGAAATATTACTGGTAAGTTTTGTTTTTTCTCAGTATATGCAGATGCAGTTCTCTCCTGGCTAGGGTTTCTTTTGTCCTTAAATTAGAATCATTCCCTGACAGGGGTTTCATTTTGATTTGTGTTCTTTGATATGTGTTCTTTCATCTAAAGTGTTTCTTAACCAAGGTTTCCTTTTGGTATGAGTCCTTTCTTGAGACCTTTTCCCTGACCAGGTTTTTTTTCTGGTATAAGTCCTTTAATGAGGAGCCCTCCCCCATGAGTGTTATACGAAAATCACTCGGTGAAAATCATCTAGTCACCAAGTATCATGGATACACGCGGCCCCGGATCAGCTTACTTAGTTGAATAAATCCTGACACCACCACAAGCCACTACTAATGACTTGTGGACACGACAAGAAGAAGACCAAGTACAAGGCCTTGTTCATATCAATTGTCATGACAACCAATCAGTTTTTCGCTGTAAAATGACTTCATACTATCAATTTGTACCCATTTTCCGATCTAATTGTTCTATTGCCAAACAATGTTGGTGGATTTATAGATGCCCCTTAACCTTTTCATCGTATTTATAGTAACGTATGTTGACCTGTTTGTTGGGCCATATCAAAACAAAGCTAATTCTTGTCCAAATTACCAGTAATTCCATAAAAACAAATATAATTTCATCTCATTTATGGTTCCATTAGCATTAACTTGGTCATTTTTATTGAGAATATGATATGTTTGGCTTAAATTCCTTAAATCCCTAAGTGCCATTTTTTGCCACTTTTCACAGACCCCTGCCTTGTGTTTACCATGTTTACAGGGAAAGTGCCCCCAGATCTATCAACACCAATACCGCTACCTCCTTTTGTGCGGTATCATCAGGTTGCTAAGTCATTTTCTTCTAGGAACTTAAGGGACATAGAAACAAGAAATACAATTCCATGCAATCATTTTATGTACTTTTTGCATGTCATGTGGATACTATCAGTAAGACATGTAAGATTAGCACCCGGGGTGACCCCATTTGGAGGTAACGCGTATGTAAGGATGTTTAGACCCCCCATTTTCAGCATCATTGTCCACTTGTCACCCAAAGACCCTTTTTTCAATTTTACCACTGCCACCCAAAGACCCCTATTTTGATTAGTAGCAGGAATGCGCTCAGAAAGGACATTCCGGATGCCAGCAGTTGAAGGAATAAATGATCCATGATGGCTGACATGTTAGATCTTGGGGTCTCAACTGCGAGGTCATAAGATCGTACAGACCGCCAGAGATGAGGGTCTATATAATCGAAGTTTTGGGGCATCAGTTGGCAAAGTAGTTCAGGAGCCCCCTGATAGAACATGCGGTGGAAGGAAGGCTCCAACTGCTCTTCAGTGTTTTAGTGGGTAAATACATTGAACTTGATACTCCTCTGGCAATCCAATTATATGCTTAGCTCTATTCTGGATATCTTTGCTATTGTTGAAAATATCGAAGACTGGAGGTACTTACTGGCATTTGGAGCACTATTCTTCCTAAAATTTCAGGTTGTGGTATGTAATATCATGTGTAACATAAGCTGATTTATAAGGTAAAGATATTAAATAAGATATTGTGTGGGAGCATGTCTATCTATCTAAATGCGGTTCATAGCGCCAAATGACCTAGTCCGTCATTAAGTTGGGGATGTCAGATGGATCCTGTTGGATGTCTCGAGCAATCACATCAATGTAGTTAAAGGGGCGCAACCCTTGATTGGGCATTTTAACCTCCAACATGTGACTGCTTGATCAATCGCATAATGACAGTGACCGGCAAATCGTGCTCAGCATTGGACAACAGAGGAATAATAGGATGAAGGGATGTCTCCATGTATCCGTTATTTGGTCTTGTGATCACGCCATGATATGTTTTGTACTCGCATAAGAAGCCCGGTGTAGGTACCATCCAGTCTATCCTGTAGCTCTTTCTTCGTGGTCTAGGTCTCAGATCCATATAACAGGATACTCTCTCCACAGGCACTAAATGATGAATGAAATGATGAATTTCTGGTCCTTGGGGACTTCGGAAAAATTAGGACCATTTTGAAAGAAAGAATCGGAGTCTTCTCAAAAATGTTACCCAGGATGACCTGAACCTTTATTGCCCTATAACTATAAAACAATAAACCTATAAATTAGGGCAAATATTCCTTTAATATTAGGATATGGCCCAAACGGTTTGGTATAGTTTCGGCACAATTTATACTACTTTATATTTCCCCTTTACCAAAACTTTTGACTCCCTGCTAATGCATGTGCCCCGCTACTTATATTCTAGACTTTTGATATGTTATTACTTTCATCATTCTAAGTGTAACAACACCAAAAATTGTTTCTGTTGCAAGATTGAAGATCAAAGCCATTTTTTTAAATTACTTGCATTTCACACAGTTTGAAAAGATTTTTCAGGTGTTATCCACCTCCTGGAATTCTGTTAAAGAATAGTTTCAGAATAAAGAAAGATACAGTTGTTATTTGAGTCGCAATCACTGCATGTCAATTTGGAGGAGGTATGGTAAAGTTCTCATTCTTTTTTGGATTTTCTGTAGATAAAGGGGTTAGGACGATTATTTTAAATTTATTAAACAAATGCACAAGGGCAAAAATATCGGGCTCACCATATAATCTGTTATTTCTCGGGGAAGGAAAATGACACATTAGTCAAATCCTGAATAAGGAAAAAATGCGCAATTTGAATTAAACGATGCAACGCATGATGATGTCATTATATACTCTCTCTTTTTTCAAAAGAAGACTACCATCGTGCAATAGCCTTAATAATTGCAAGTTGCGAATGAATCCAATTAAGATACATTTTAAGTGAGAAAGGGGGGGGGGCGCAATTTGTATGGAATTGCAAAAAATCAGCCCTTAGATGCAAGTCTTGCATTTAAATATATTCAAAAATTCAGCCAATTTTTTCCGTAAGGCCACGTTCTAATGATATCAAAAATCTATGTTTAAGGGGGGGGTTATATGGGGTCTGAATGATTTTTCTGAATTTTCCTTAAATAAGTGGTATATACATTGTACAAATCATCATATTGTAGCCCAGTCACAAAGTTTTAAAATTTCATGTCAATTTCTGCCCTGGTTGCCATGGTAACCAGTTAAGGCCTTTGTTGGCTAAACAATAGAACGGACGTAACTAAATAACTAAACAAACTCTGTCGAACTTGGGGGCGGTTGCAGGGGGTAATCGCAGTGAACCATGACGCCGGATTTTTAATACCGTGCCATGGCAACCGGGCAATCGACCAATAACATAATGTCATGGGCGTCGAGCTGTAATTGAATTTGGAAAACACAATTTGAAAATCGGGCTTCATTGTTCACTAGCCCTATATGTGCTGAATATGTGTGCAAAATTTCATGTGCAAGCATGTAGCGTTTCTATAGTTACGTTTTGTTTCGTTTTGAGTTGTTTGCATAGTTACGAAAACAAGTTATAGACCTCGAAACATTAGGGACAAATTGAGGGCGCTTTTGATGGAAATATGGATTTTTTTTAAAATAATTTTCTTAAATATCGAAGGGTGAGAAAACAATAAAATACATAAAAAAACAAAAACTTACCCAGTACATGTAATACTGTTAACTTAGGACAAAATAATATGAGTATTTAATTTACTTCGACTTAGCCAAAATAAATGGTTTAAATGGCCGTTATAATAATATCTTTTAAAATATCTAAATATAAACCATTTAATTTTTTCACAAGATAAAGTATAGGAGACTATGCGTTTTTGGCAAATTCCGCGTTAACTGCTTCACTTTGATCACCCATATCTCGGGAACCGAATATCCGATTGCGATAGAATAAATGCATTTGTAGGATTACAATTACCACAATTAAGCATTGCATTATATCATTTTCGTGAATGGAAAATTTTACCCAAGTCAGGACCCCATACCCCCCCCCCACCTTAATAGGTGACATGAAAGGCTATTGTCAGAGAGTACTCCTTTATAGTTTCTGACACACATGGATAAAACGTAAAGCTTTGTTGCCACGAATAACACCGTTTAGTAATATGGTTAATAATGCCGTTCTATCGTGCAATTGATTGCAAGTTTCAAAATTGATATAGCAAAGTGACGAATAAGACAGAAGTATGTTCTTTGTTGGCATTGAAATGACGAGGACGAATATGAAAGGTGACAAAAATGGGAAATGTATGAGTTGCTGTTGCTATTTTTGAACACCTTTTCACATGAAAGTTCGCCATTGACTTCATTCGCCATGTTCACGAATGAAACGAATAGTGTGTTATAAGGGCTTATAAAAGACCTTACATTATCAAAATTAAACAATGGACTGGTATTTTCATTAATCATAACTGGGGGACTGTATCGAGTCGGGCAACACGCGGCGTGATCCAAGCAGAAGATTTGTATATATTATTATCTACAAAAGACGTTAACTAAGTAAAAAATTGCCTCCAAGTTCTAAAAAAGAGTAACAGCCACATAAGTTGGTAAAGAGAGCACCATGGATATGCAAGTGTGTCGGTCCCCCAAACATGGGTCCCATTTTGTTGAGACGTTCGGCACATTTAGTTAAAGGTTAACATCAAGTCATATTAGCGGATGCCGGGCCAGTTTACTTAGAAATATTACATAGTTATTTTTTTTGGATTTGGTCCTAGACATCCATTTATAAGAAATAACTGCGGACAGTTCCATCAGCATGAGCAATTTTAGATATCGTAAAAAACAAAAAAAAATTTTTTTGTGGGGTCGCCAAAATGCCATATTTAGCGAAATATACCAAGAAGGTGTTTTCTCAGTAAAGCAGAGGAAAATATTATCTTATGGTATATTAATGGATCATAAATGACACAAGCTATGTTAACGATTGCAAGATCGCTGGTTAAATATCACATTGACCCGAAACAAAAGGCCACCAAAATACCGCATTTTTGTGAAAGATCACCAACAAGGTTTGTATAATGCCATAGTATAAGCCTGGCAAAATGTTAAACATGTTATGAATTACCTAACAGGGAACAATGCCCGTCGAATAATATATTTTATTAGCAAGAATAAAATTTATTTCAAAATGGCGACCAAAAAAAATTGGCTGCCAAGACACCGAAGCATCACATTTTTACATTTAACGATTTCGTTTTCTCAGTGATGGCTGAACAAAAACAATAATTACTTCAAGTTTGGCAAATGTGTCATACTTAATAAGATATTTGTTTTCGTTAATGGACTGTTAAATTCAAGATATAGAGACATAGATACTAAGTGTCCCCGCCAAAATAGCGAACTTTGTGAAATATTACTGTAAGTTTTGTTTTTTAACAGATTGCAGATGCAGTTATCTCCCTGGCTATGTTTCTTTTGTCCTTAAATTAGAATCATGCCCTGCAGGGGTTTCATTTTGATTTGGTTCATCTGATTGTGTTCTTCATCTAAAGTGTTTTTACCGAAGGTTTCCTTTTGGTATGAGTCCTTTCATGAGACCTTTCCCTGACCAGTTTTTTTTTCTGGTAATAGTCCTTTAATGAGGAGCCCTCCCCATTTGTTATATGAAAACAACTCGGTGAAAAAATATCTAGTCACCAAGTACATGGATACACGCGGGCCCGGATCAGCTATTAGTTGAATAAATCCTGACACCACCACAAGCCACTACTAATGACTTGTGGACACGGGCAAAGAGAAGACCAAAGTACAAGGCATTGATTCATATAAATTGTCATGACCAAACCAACAGTTTTTCGCGTGTAAAAGACTTCATACTATCAAGTTGTACCAATTTCCGAGTCTAATTGTCTATTTGCCAAAACAATGTTGGTGGATTTATAGATGCCCCTTAACCTTTTCATCGTGTTATTAGTAACGTATGTTGAACTGTTTGTGTTGGGCCCATATCAAAAACAAAGCTAATTCTTGTCAAAAGTACCAGTAATTCCATAAAAACAAATATAATTTCATCTCATTTATTGGTCACATAGCAATTACTTGGTCATTTTTATTGAGAATATGATATGGTTGGCTTATATTCCGGAATCCCTAATGCCATTTTGGCCACTTTCACAGGACCCCTGCCGGTTGTTTACCATGTGTACTGCCTTTACAGGGAAAGTGCCCCCAGATCTAACAACACCAATACCGCTACCTCCCTTTGTGCGGTATCATCAGGTGGCTTGCTTAAGTCATTTTCTTCTAGGAACTTAAGGGACATAGAAAATAGAAACAAGAAATCAATTCAATGCAATCATTTGATGTACTTTTTGCATGTCATGTGGATATTATCAGTGACGAATGTAAGATTAGCACCCGGGGGACCCCAATTTGGAGGGGGGTAGGTTGGGTTAACGCGTAGGTTAGGATGTTAGACCCCCCATTCAGCAATCATTGTCCCCACTTGGTCACCCCAAAGACCCTGTTTTCAAATTTTACCACTGCCACCCAAAACCCCTATTTTGATTGTAGCAGGAATGCGCTCAGAAAGGACATTCCGGATGCCAGCAGTTGAAGGAATAAATGATCCATGATGGCTGAAACATGTTTAGATCTTGGTGGTCTCAATGCGAAGGTCATAAGATCGACAGACCGCAAGAGCTGAGGGTCCTAATCTAATCGAAAAGTTTGGGAATCAGTTGCAAAGTAGTTCAGGAGCCCCCTGATAGAAAATGCGGTGATAGGAGGCTCCAACTGCTCTTCAGTGTTTTAGTGGGTAAATAATGAACTTGATACTCCTCTGGCTCAAATACAATATATGCTTACTCTATTTCTGGATATCTTTATTGTGAAACTATCGAAGATTGGAAGGGGTACTTACTGGCAGTTGGAGCATATTTTCCTAAAATTTCAGTTTGTGGTATGTAATCTAATGTGTAACATAAGCTGATTAATAATGTAAAGATAGTAAATAAGATATGTGTGGGGAGCATGTCTATCTATCTAAATGCGGTCATATGTAGCGCCAAATGACCTAGTGCCGTCATAGTGGGATGTCAGATGGTTCCTGTTGGATGTCTCGAGCAATCACCATCAATGTAGTTAAGGGGCGCCAACCCTTGATGGGCATTTTAACCTCAACCATGTGACTGCTTGATCATCGCATAAGACAGTGACCCGGGCAAGTCGTGTCCAGCTTGGACAACAGAGAGGAATAAGAATGAAGGGATGTCTCCATGTATCCGTTATTTGGTCTTGTGTCACCATGATATGTTTTGTACTCGCATAAGAAGGGCCAGGTGTAGTGCCATCCATCATCCTGTAGCTCTTTCTTCGTGGTCTAGGTTCGATCCATTATAACAGGATTACCTCTCCACAGGCACTAAAGAACTTCAGCTTGGTGGAATTGGAGATAGCAAATTACCAAAAGTGGTGGAGTTTATTGCAGGCATTCCAAACTTGTCCTTTGTGTGACAAGTCTTTTTTCTTGCTGTCGGCATAATAGGACCCTATAGGTACTTGAAGTCCCTCACCTCTTTGAGTTGGGTACCGTCTATAGTGCAGGTTGATGATTATCTTCTTCACTGGCGGTGATATTCCGTCTTCTTTCCATTTAGATGTAGGCATTTAGATGCATAATGATGTTAGTAGATCTAGCGCACCACATGTCAGATCGGCTGTTAGAGCTAGATCATCTGCGTAGTCAAGGGCTGTGAGATGATGACTGACGTCTAGAACGTCTTTGTGTATATCTAGTGTTGTGTTATGTTTTGGTATGTCATCTTGCATTTTGCTTTCCTTAAAAGAGCCTTTTTCTTCACGCAACTCATCATTACTAGATAGTCAACAAAACCGCCATCTATACAAAAGTTAAAGACGATCTGGTCATGATCATCAGGATTATGATGCTCCTGGTCTTCCAGTTCTAGTTGTCCGTACATTTTTTCTAGCCTCTGTCAATGTGGTTGCCTTTGTTTGTCCATAATACATGGCTGTGAATACTGACGGTGGCCTGTCGCCCCGGAGGGGAGAGGGGCACTCCCATCTTGGAAGCTACGCATTATGTAAGGCTGTTAAGACCCCCTTTTCAGCATCGTTGTCACCCAAAGACCCCATATTTTGTTTTTTAAATTTCACCCAAAGACCCCATATTTTGTGAAACTTTTACCACTGACACCCAAAGATTCCTATTTTGGGAGACAATTTTGAAAATTTTCACCCGAAAACCTTCATTTTTTACAAAATTCCGCAAAAATCTTACCCAAAGACCCCAATTTTTCAAAAATTTTGCCAATTTGTCACTCTGAAAGCCCCTATATTTGATGCAATTTGGCTGTCTCTCACCCAAAGACCCCTATTTTTTCAGACCTCTGTCACCGAATGTCCCAGGGTTTGGAAGCACGAGCCTTACACCCATATCCTTTTCATAGGTGAGTGCCCCCCGGGCCTGTCGTGTTATATCAAGACTTTACCGATGTTGCTGTGGGTATATACACACACATATCCTCACAGCTGACGAATCAAGTGTATCCCCATAATGTTCTTAGTATGGGAAGTGACTGGTTGTTGTGCTCTCTATCTCTTGGTTACAATAATATACAAGTTTGAATTTCTACTGAAATTATTCCCTTAAGTTATTCTGAAATTGTGTATAATTGATGTATATCATAGTTGTTTTCACATTAGAATTTTAGCTATTGCTTTTGTATCTGTAGTTTTAATATGGTATAATTGCTCTTTTTTCTTTGTAAAGCACCGTGAGGGCTCTGCATTAGGCGCTATATCAAGATTATTTCTTTTATTACTATCTTACCAAACTGCCAGCCAAATCCAATGACAGTCTCTCCGTACGTTTGAGCACCTTTAACATGGACCCCTTGTTAAACATGGTTTTACATTGTCCCCTTGTGTTGTTACATTTATGAGTAAGACGCCATCTCGAATAAGCAATTGGAATGTAAAATAACAAGAAAAAATATTAAATTGAGCACTCCAGGTCTACTAGAAACTACTTTTTGTATAGATCTTGGCATAACAAACAATATTTGTAGGACCAATAGATCATTAAAAAAATATAATTTTTTCATTTAATAATGGGTACTTTGGCGGCCATTTTGTTTTCCGCTACATATCTCTTTAAACCTGGTCTAACTTTTTGTGCATACGGACCTAAAAGTTTCAGTCATTTTGGGTTCTGGGTACATAGCTGATGTATTGGTAGCAGACTTCTTGCAGGGTAATATACCGTAGGAAAGCGAGTATTTAAGTTGTCTAACATGAAGACGAACTGTTTTGAACTGTTGGAAGAAAAATCCATATTTTCAGTTATATTAATAAAGGCACTATCAGTGATTTAATAAATCAGAAAATTGGAAAAAAATCATCAAAAATCAGATTTTTGCATGTCTGTAATATAGATAGTTATCCTAACATACCCTGCAGATGATAAGACAAAAAGCAACCGAATAAGGACAAAATCGGATATTTTAGTCATTACTGTCCGTACGGACACTTACACGTAATTGAATGGAGATTCATATTTTTGAACACTGCCGTTTTCTTCCTTTTCTGACAATTTTTCAGTTATTTACGAGAATTCTACAGACTTATCCTTCACTTTTAAGCTATTTCTGCAAATTTTTAAATATTTTGATGAATCGCTGATAGCGTATTTAACCCTAACACTGAATCTCGCAAAATCCCTCAGCACTGAATGAGAAAAAGCACCCGGATGTATGTGCATATATGGGAACGAAGTCGCTGGATGGGCCAGCGACACCGTCGTAGTGCGTCATCCCTGGTCATGTGATTCGAGACCAACACGAATTGTCGTCTTTTCTCCTTCCCCTCTTACCCTTATTCCTTCACTCCTTCCTTGTGTCGTTAGGGTAAACTTCGCCTATATTTCCATATACATTATACATTTTCAGGTGAATGTCATAAACTAACGGAGTAACATGACTTGTTTCCATAAATGGACATATCATGTTCCATAGATGTAATTCATAGGAATATCTTGAAAAAAAATCATATTGTTACCAAACAATTGCCTTTTTCACCAACATTATGCAAATTAAACATTTTTCACAGCTTATACATTAGGAAAATAATGTGATCTTGCAACCATTGTGTCAAATTTATTTAGCACATGTTGTTCTACAATGCATAATACAGGTTTAAAACCTACATCTAATTAATAACAAAGGGTCTTTTAACAAAAATATCCCAAGAAAACAGCCTTTCACAAACTTACACGCTCCACATCATATTTGACCTTAAAGTTAGCATAAATTATTAAGCTTTCTAGTGATGCATGACGTGGCTCTGAATAGGGTGCTAATTTGTGTAATCAAAGCTTTAATCAAAAACTATTTCAGAAATAGCAGTTTGAGAAAAACACAAATTTATACTAGAATGATGTATGATGTATGTGTTTGTGTGTGTGTAGGGTGGGTATGTTAAACTCCTAAAATAAGCCTCTCTTCAAAAATCTGCTACTCTGCTACCAAGGGGGCTATCCGCCAACAAGTACACATAGACTGGGGTCGATTTCGTTTCTGTACAGCACGTATAGGGAAAATATCCAAGAATTTGCATTATTAATGCAATGCTTTATTGTGACAAGTATATGGTATCACATTTTGAAAAATGATTTATCACTAATTTAACACGCTTTAAACGACATGCTCATACATTTTATCTATATAGCGTCTTCTTTTGGTGTGGATAGCGTCCTCTTTTGGTGTGGATCACAGAACAACCACCGGCTGCGATTTAGGTGTGACGCCACCACATAGACGATACAGAGTGTGCCAAAAAGTGCAATATTCAGAATTATTTTTTGAAGGGTGAAAAGCACTTTCAAGAAGACGTGATGTAGAACAGTTTCTTAACTACATAAGCAACTTTTCCCCGGATCAATTTGGACGATTTTAAAGGAAATTAGAGCAAATTACGAAAGCATGTAAAATTCACGTTGGGCCACTCCCACTCTGTTTTGGGAAGTTGTTCTGGGTAATGAGCTGGAAGTTTCCATAACCTAATCCATCTGACACACTTTTTCACTTATGAATTCGGAAACCTTAACGGAATAAATATGTGCTTTGTTCCGTGAATGGTTTCTGAATTCATAGGTGTATCAGAAAAAAAAGTGTGTCAGATGGGTCAGGTTATACGAAACTCTCTATGAGCACGGTGAAAGCTGTTGAGACCTATTGTGATGGTTGACAAACCATTATGCAGATCTTGGAAGATCATGTGCAAGGAGTGCATTCCTCTGTTGGACGTGGTACAGATGCCAGCCGAGATCAATCCTTGTGATACGGTTAAAAGATGATAGAGTCAAGTGTGACGCATTCCTTCTTGTGCTGATTTCCTTGGAGTGCCGTTTTTATGTTGTCGGTGTTTGCCCGAGTTCTTGCTGTTCTTTGCCTTTCATTGTTGTCTCTTTTTCTATTTAAGCTCACTTTATGTCTCTGGTATTTGTCTCAGTTTCATTTATTGTATTCTTGTTTGCTAAGTGGCCATTAGGAAAAATTGCAGAGAACACAAACGAATGGTTTGTACATGGCATCTGGTCTGAATGAAAATTGTCAACTTAATCATACGCTCTTCAGTGGTGAATTATGGCTCTTGATGCTTACCAGGCCGAGAACAAGTCATCTTGAAGCAATGCTCAATGTGCAACGATTTAACTTTAATCTGAGATATAATGCAGCTTTTTTTACTATCAATACTACTACCTGAATTAAAGCATTCAAATGTTAAGTTATGCACCAAATCAAATTCCTTTTCAATAAATTCTCGCTAACTACCAAGATTAGACATATCCAGGTGAAAGTGGCCCAACTAAAATTGACAACCTTTCACTTAATTGTCTGTGATGGAGAACCACATTGGCAGGCTGGCGATGGCCGCAGCCTCCATCGGTGCATATTGCTGTTGAAGCGACCGACTTCTGGGCGAATCCGGTTTAAGGTGACCCATTCCTTGCGTGGGAGATTACTGCCAGGTGGTAGTTCTGTCTTAGGTGTAATAGAGAGTTGATCTGGTCTTGGAGTATCTAGACAGGCAGTATTCCATGTCTGTAAGATGTTGAATGGGGAAATGGAGAGTTTAGCAGCGTGTCGGCAGAAAGGTCGGCGAGAGCGCAGTCTCTGTCTACCAAGTTGGTGTGAATCTTTGACAGTGTTATGCAGCAGGTGTTTGTTGTCCAGCAGGGCCTTATTCACAAGTTTGTGCGTGTGGTGTTCTCTCCGAAGTACTGCAGGTGCAATGCCTGAAAGCACTGGTAGGAATTCAGATGGAGTAGGACGGAGGCAGCCAGTGATGGTTCTCAAGGTCTCGTTGAGTACTGTGAAAAAAAAAAAAAAAAAAAAACAAGTCATCTTGAAGCAATGCTCAATGTGCAACGATTTAACTTTAATCTGAGATATAATGCAGCTTTTTTTACTATCAATACTACTACCTGAATTAGAAGCATTCAAATGTTTAAGTTATGCCCCAATCAATTCCTTTCCTAATTCCGCTATCCTACACGATTAGACATATCCAGGTGAAAGTGGCCAACTAAAATTGCCAACCGTCCTTACATTCACTTGGATCGGAATTTATTAATACGAAATAAAAAATTCCTCCCCTGGCCATGGCGGCGCCGGCATTAGACATTATAGCTACAGCTATAGCTACCAGACTATACATACAAATGATAGACCTCTTTTTAGAATTATGAACGATGTTCCCTGACAAATATTTATTTGCCCATTAAATTCTGAAATTTCTGTCTGTAAATTGAGTTATATAATATGAAATAATTAACCGACGGAATCAAAAATCAATCGACTGCAAGTCTGTTTGAATGTTGTACTTAAAGTAGGAGATCTTTTGAGAGGTAAATGCGGTGAGTTGTCACTTCAAAAGCACTCATTGAAGAATTAAATGTAAGAAACGCGGTGATGTAGCGTGGTGTAGTGATTAGTGGAATGTTTGTACTTGAAGTGGGGAGTCATTTTGAGAGTGAGTTAAAATATGGTGAGTTGTACCTTCATAGTATTAGAAGAGTTAAGTTCCAAAATGGTGAGTGGGGTGGAGGACTGGTTTTAATAATTGTTTACTTTTGAATTAGGGCAGGTGTTCCGAGATTTTAAATAATATTGGCGAGTTACCACCACAGAGTATCATATTTTTTTGTTTGCTTCTGCCCAACATTAACTTTTCAATATATGCAAATATGTATGGTGCAATCAAAATACTTTCTCTACTGTGAAGGGTGACAACTCACCATACCATAGATTTATCCCGCTAAACGACCCTCCCCATACTTACCAGTACAAACCCTCCCTGTTCTTTCTTCGTATTACCACACCAACCCAGACTGTTTACCAAACACAACTCTTGCAATTTTTTATTTTTTATTAGTTCCTCTTCTTTTGCCTGGGGAAACCCCTTCATGCTAACACTGTTTTTTCAGGGGTGCCCCGGGGTCAAAAACATAATACATCAAAAGTCAACAGTACAAATATAACACACACATAATAAAACAATATCATATTAAATTATGCTTTTATACAAAAAATTCAAAACACCCAGTCTGGGATATTGCACATCAAGCATTTAAAAATTAAAAATACATCTGATATTAAAATTTGTAAAATTAAAATGAAGTAAAACCTAAAAACAAAAACCCGAACCAAAACCACTCTCACACACATTCTCACACAACACACGCTTTCACAACACTCACTCACTCCCTCACCCACCCACCCACTCACTCACTCACTTCACTCACCACCCACCCACCCACCCACCCACCCACGCACTCACTTCACTCACTCACTCATCACTCACTCACACACTCACCACTCACACACTCACTCACTCACGTCTCACACGCACACACTAACACACAGACACTCACTCACCTCACACACTCTCATTCTCTGTCACAACAACACAAAACTGGACCACATACACACCCTCACAACACACACCCCCCCCCCCCCCTGGTTATGGAGCTAAGGAGAAAAATTGCACTATATAATACGCCACACAAGGTTATTGAGACAACAAATACTTGAAAGCTTTAACATTGGGTGGAAGAGGATTTTTGGGTGATAATGGAAGTGCCATGATGACACAGCCCCTCTTGAAGAAAATTTCACGCTTATCAGAATCATTTTTGCATACTGAGGACCAGGTTACCCTGAGTCACTTGCCCTATTCCACAGGGTAGGGGTTCATAAACAATATTAACATATTCCACAGGGTGATGGAAGACGGTGTGTTAAACTTTTATAACCATGAAGTGAGATGTAAGGAACGACGATATGCATCGTCAGCCACCCAGTTTATTAAGCATAATATCCGTGGGATACCTACCTCCTGGGAAGGCCAAGAATGATTTTACCAGCTGGCATTTTTGAAGTTTGTCAAGCCTGGTCAGATTAGTCCTGCTGCATTCCCCCATACTACATACAATAAAATCAAAGTGAGGGACCTAAGTGATTAAAAAGTCAGATAAGGGTATGTTTGAGGAAGGACGTTCGAATCTCCTGAAGCAGCCCAATACGTTTTTAATTTTTCGAAACCACTTTTGTCAATATTAGTTGTCCAGTTAAGAGAAGGGCAGCCATAATGCCAAGGTATTTAAACGGTTGACATTTCTATGGTCGTTTTAATGTAAACTTTCAGGCCCATTAGATGTGGCTAGTTGCGTTTTGGGTAGCAACCGCATTGTTTTAGTTTTTTTAAACATTCAAAGTAAGAAAGTTGTCTGTAGCCATTGAGACATGAGGTAGCTCAAGATTGCATTAATTCTATTTATCCCCCTCAACTGTTTTTATAAAACCTCGACAAAAATTGGCTGTGTCATCAGCATACAAATACACCGTAGATTCAGGACTCAGAATCATGGGTGAAAGATCATTAATGAGATTGTAAAAAAGTAGGGGGCCAAGGTGACCCCTGTGTTACTCCAAAGTTCACAGGAGTCTTGGTTGGTAATGATCCTTATTTTTTGTTATGTGAAACGATCATTTAATTACGAAAACCAGGTTCAAGTTCCGGCCATCTTGCCACTAGCGCTCAAGCTTGTTAATGAGAACATTCATGAGGACCGTGCCCAAAGGGGCCCTTTTGAGGTCTAAAAAAAACCGCACCGTAAAAAAACCGAGCTCATATTATCAAGCAGAGTCAGCAAAACATCAAAAGACACGTTTGAGTGGAGTGCTTTGGCCTGAAACCTGATTGGTTGCAAACAAATGTTATTTGCAATCAAGGAAATCTGTACAATTGAGTGTGTGCACTAATGTGTCATTTCAAAAATTTTTCATGCATGCTGGAAATAACAAATAGTCTATAATTGCTGGATCCAGGGGGGTCCCCTTCCGTGAAGATAGGTGAAACTCGACTTACGTTCCATCAGAGGGAACACACCAGTTGCCAGACTAATGTTTCATGATATAGCATACGCCAGAGGTTGTTGCCAGTACTGATGACCCCCACCTTGAGAAGCTTAGGACTGATATTGTCAAGTCCGGTGGCTTTACCTCCATCAAGGTTTTTAGAGTGTACACACATCCTCGTCTGTAAATCTTGTAATTTGAACCGGCCTGGCTCCCGTATTGCAACCCCTGGAGAATCAGCTTCAAGGGACTGGGTCCGCCTGGATCGCTTCACAAGATTTTTACCTATGTTAGAGAAATTCGTTAAACTCAGTGACAATTATTCAGCATCATTTACAACAACTTATATTGCACTACTTTCAAAACTACTTAGGTTTATGCTGAGAAGCATGATAACAAGTTTTAATGGTTTTCCATAGTTTTTCGAGAATCTGTAAGCCATCTTCCCTTATGAGCCTCAATCTGTATTCCCTCTTTGCCTGGTACTACTTGTTGACCTTATTCGCAATACCTTTAACTCACCACATTAAAAAAACTCTACAAAAAGGCCTCAATTTTGTAGGGTTTTCAACCATACCCATACATCAACAAAAAGACCCACATCCCCAACGTTGCCATATCTACTCTCCAATAATGAGTAACTCACCATACTTGAGGACCTATCTTAATGACTACCCCCACTTTACCATAACAAAGGTGAGGGCAATAAGTGATTTAACAAGTAAGCTAGGTATGTTGAGGAAGGACGTTACGAATGCGCCTGAGCAAAGCCCAATACGTTTATTACTTTTTGGAAACCAATTTGTCAATATTATTTGTCCCAGGTAATAGATATGGTCAAGCCCAATTCAAGGGATTTAAAACTGTTTGACATTTTCTAATGGGTCATTTTAATGTAACTTCAAGGCCCATTAGATGTGTGTGGCTGTTGCGGTTGGGTACAAACATCTTGTTTTAGTTTTTTTTTACATTCAAGTGAAGAAAAGTTTTTCCTGTAGCCAATTGGAGACATATTTAGCTCAGATTAAGGTATTCTATTTATCCCCTCAACTGTTTTACCCTCAACAAAATTGCTGTTTCATCAGCATACAAATACACCTTAGATTCAGGACTCCATAAGAGGGGTTTAAAGACATTAATAATTGATAAAAGTAGGGGCCAAGTATTGACCCCTGTGGTACTCCAAAGTTCACAGGATCTTGGGTGAGTAATGACACATCACCTATTTTTTGTTTATTTGGAAGCGATCAGTAATATGACGAAAACCATTGCAATTTTTCCAGGTCATGCATTCCAAAGCCTCAAGCTTGTTAATGATAACATCATGAATGGAACCGTGGTCAAAGCATTTTTTAGGCTAAAAAAAAAACCGCACCGAAAAACCCCGAGCTCATATGATCACAGATAATCAGAAACATCAATAAGACACGTTTGAGTGGAATGCTTTTGCCTGAACCTGATGGTTGCAAGACAAAATTTATTTGCATCAATGAAAGCTGTACAATTGAGTGTGCACTAATTTTTCCAAAATTTTTAGCTGCTGGAAAACCGAATAGGATCTATAATTGGGCGGGTACCAGGGGTCCCTTCCTTGAAGATATTAAACTCGACTTACTTCACCATCAGAGGGAAAAACACCAGTTGCCAAGCTAAGGTTCATGATATACGCCCAGAGGTTTGCCAGATACTGATACCCACCTGAGAGCTTAGGACTGATATTGTCCAAGTCCGGTGGCTTTACCTACATCAAGTTTTTTTTAGAATGTACACACATCCTCTTCGGTATATTGGTGATCTTTAAAGTACAAACATTCCCAATTCGCCAATATAAATACAACGATCAACTGTTGCCAACATACTCTTAACTCTTCCACACTCCTGGTTTTGATATCTCACCATATTTTAATGCGCCCAAATTTCCTGTCCTGCCTGCAATGATGCAGCCCCAGTGCTGAAAATGACGACTAAATTTATCGTATTTTTATCCTCTTTATCAACGCTTTAATGAGTGTATCTCGATCTAGGGATCCAAGGGATGGATAACGGTTCTCTTCTTCTTGCTGATGAGGCATCATATAAATAGTTTTTAATAGTTGGAGCCAACATCCTGTTAATTTGTTGGGGTTTGTGAATCTGTGTCCACTTCACTCACTCACTCACTTCGCTCAGCTCATTCTCATGCTTGAATATGCTGCAAATAGGGCCATGTCTGTAGTAAGTGTGCATGCTTTCTACTTCTGTCCAGTTGCTATCCGAGTGGATGAAGGGCAAGATCGGCGGCCTAAGCCATATTGTCTAGATGTTTTTTGGAGTCAATCGCTGATATACAAGTTGAACGGCATAAGGAGCCAGTAATCTGGGGTATCCCGTTCCTCAGACAGCAGACGACTCTCTGCCCATCACTGGTCTAGAGAATAAAGCTACGGTTTGCGAGCATGTTACATAGAATTGTACTAAGAGGTGAAGATCCTGGATGGTCCTGATAAGCTTGAGTGTCCGGCCTGGTGCCACACGGTGTCTTATGCTGCAGTAAGGTCCACCGAGATGACGTCTGCCTTACTGCGCTTTTCAAAGCTTTCCTCAAATAATCATTTGTGAGTTTACAATCTGATGGACATTGCTCCAGCCATGGCGAAATCCTGCTTGTTCGTCGGCATATGGGGTTCGACGACGGGCTTCAGCCGGGCCAGGATCATCCTCTCAAGGAGTTTGAAGAGACAACACAGTAGTGATATTGGCGATAGTTCTTAGGGTTGTCGACAGCGTGTTTGGTTTGGGGAGTGCGATAAAGTCTATCCTCCATATCTTGGGTAAGGACTGGTTGGGTTGAAGGCAAATGTGTAGAACTCCTGGGAGCCAAGCTAGACATCGTGGGCCGCAATTGCATCAGGAACTCTGTTGGAATTTTATCATGGCCCTGGCCTTTCCACTCTTTAGTTGGCTGAGAGCAGGTAGCTCCACTAGTGAGAAGGATGTTAAAGTGACCCGTCCACGTCCTGGGCTCGAAGTTTGGTGATCTTTTTTTTGAAGAGCAGTGTGACCCTTATCAATGTTCTTGAAACTACCATTTGCGAGGTTGCCAGGTAATTGATGTTGGCAGTCACTGGACATTTCAATGTTTTGGAATTCTGGCCGTGATGCATTTATGGCTTCCATTCCTTCCTTTGGAGTGGGTTAAAGTCGATTCCTGGACCGTCTCCTCCCAGCGATCACGACTGCGTTTCCTGTCAAAGCAATTTTGTCAGATCTGAAGCGTGGATGAATCTTCTCCCGTTTCAGAATTTAGGAAATCATTGTAAAGAGTATCACATTCTCATCCCAGGAGGGATATACTACTGCTACTTCCAGCCACGTGGGATGTCTTCTTTGCAATCTTAATAAAGAGTTACACAGTGCTATTACGAATGTCCCGTTTTGGAGGAGTTGGGTCGGGAGTTGGCACCTTCTGAATCCATCAGTTTCTTGAACTGCCCATTCGGTCTGCCTTGCGGAAGTTCCACCTTTTCACTGGCTTTGTTGGTACAACAGGCTAGCAGGCTCTCCTGGCGATCAGTGAGGGTCTGTGTTGGGGACTATTTTCGGAAAGCGGTCGAGAACAGTGCTGTGATGGAGATGTGTCCATGTTTGCAAAAGTCAAGGTCATGGTTGGTATAACGTAGTTTAACCTACCAGAGTTTAAAGTGTCTGGTTGTTGGGGGCGTGCCAGAGTTGTACACCGGATTTGAGGCCCAGTCCCTCTATGGTAGCTCCATGAGGGTTGGTGTTTTCCCTGTAGCCCCAGTAATGTTTATGACTTTTAAAGTCGCCAGCGTAAATGCAAGGTTCATAAGTGGTAGAGAGTCGCTTGAAGCCGATGTTAGCTGTCTGTAGACATTGGTGACATTAACACCTGCAATTTGGGTCGTTGCCCATTCAGTTGAGTTTGCAGGTTAGGTTGCAATTTGTTTTTCCATTGGGCTGAGTTACCTGCAAAGGTGGCAATCCCTGGGTACGCCTCGTGTGTGCGCTAAGGTGTAGCCCGCAAATTGTTTCAGAATGGCACATCAGTAAGCGTGGTGTCTCTTGAAGGAGAATCTCAGTGGACTTTATGCGTATGTGTAGGGTTCGTGATTTTTATCTTGCCTTGGTGAACCTTCCACGTTTTAGGTTGGAGCACTGAGATGCCATCTGACGTGACAGCTGGTGCGCCTGCCTGCCCTAATGAGGCACGTGTGCCAGACTGGCATCATATAGTGCCCTCTGAACGGGGCATTAAAAATACAGTGAGATAAAAAGACAACAGTGAATTAAAAATACAGTGAATTTTTAAAAAAAAAAAAACAGATGTATTAGCCGAGCCTCAGTTGATTATCATTCGCCTGAAAAAGATCAGTTACCGGGTTCACCACGAGGGAGGTTGATAATCTGAACCCCGTTTCAACGGTCTCTTATAGGAATCATTGACCTATATTTTTTAAATTAATATACAAAATTATATTTTCGAATCTATGAGTCCGGCCTTTAAAGAGAGACGAGGACTTTCTAGAAAGAAGCGCCCCAATTGTTTCGAACCCGTTTTTTTAATATATTTGGAATGCTTTAACAATGTATTGACCATCACTCTAAAGTGAATAAGCCAAACACGAGACACCGTGGATGTAAGAAGATCATTAGACGACAGAACAAAAATGAAAGCAAAACCTTTTCAAATTGGGTACGATTCCCGATAGCAAGAATGTGCAAACAATATTTTTTGGTTGTCTTTTTATACTTGTTTGTCCAATCCACACTCCAATAAACCTTCGAAGCATGTGTTTTACAACGGTGTTTTTCCAGTGCAAGTTGAGAGAAGTTCGTATCCCTAAAATCTTTTAAATAACATATCTCAACATATGTGGTGTTCACAGAAGTCTGGCTTTCTTAGCTTTAAATTTACTGTTAAGATCATTCGCATCGGTTTACAGCCTAATAGTGTAGGCTATACAATGTAATGTTCTTGTTTTTTTTCTGTTAAAAAGCAAATTCCTTTTGATTCATGGTCTTTGGGTGTAACCTGTTGGAAAAAATATCTTGATTTTTAAAAACGGTTTTAGGGTGTCAAATCCAAGATGGCGACCAAAATACATAAATTCGCATTATAATTAGTATCTGACGCTATGAGGTCCAATTTACGACAATTTCGAATATAGTTTCAAATAACAGTTAAATTCAATCAATATGGCAATCATATTAAACAATCCAAATGGCGGTCCAAAATGGCCGCCAAAAAGCATTTTACGATATAACCGCTGCATTAACACTAATCCGCAGATGAATAGGTTGCCAAATTCATGGGGTATATCTTGTGGTGCGAGAACCCACATCTGACCTTTTTACGAGCATATAGGCATATTTTTTTTGAAGAGCGCCCCCAATTTGTTAAAAATTTGGAGATTTTTACACGGTTCATTGGTAACTGGCTATAACTATACCTGTGAATGGTTAAGCTCGAAAATGACTATTTGTCACAAACGAAGGATTTTACTAAATAATTATTATCGGGGATCCCCATATAATTCAAAACGGCTGGCTGAAACGTCCTCCAATGTGAAATAGCCGGGATAGCGCCATGTACATGTGCTACGTTCATCCATTAGTTGTTTTAATAGTTATCAGGCAGTCAGTTAGAGATATTTTCTCGAGTGGACACTATTTTCATCATGGACGTACATAAACGTAGCTCTTGGCTCGCCGTTACGTCCAATTTGGGATCCAATTCTAATTCAAAATCGCTTATTTTTTTGATAAATACGCATTTGTTTAGCATTCTTTGTTCGCAGGTAATAGTTGCCCTAACAATTACGCCGTACGTGCAAGAATATCAAATATTTGGAAAATGCGGGCGCTTCTTCCAAAAAATGTGCCAATATTGCTTTAAAAAATACTTCAAATCCAGATGGGGCGGCCAATATGGCCGCCGAAAGCGCAATTAACGAACTGGTTAATTTAAGAAAGACAAACTGCCTAAGTTATAAACCTTACATTTACTACTCTGACAGAAGATAAATTCCAAACATTTCGTTGTGTTGCTAACGCGCTTTGAATCCAAGATTGCGTCCCCACCGTAGCACTGATAATATTAAAAAATGTTTTTTTCATCATAGATCCTGTCAGAAAAGAGAATGGTGTCATTCCTCTACCTTAAAACAGACTACTAAACTAGTCTTCCTAGCGGGGGCACTATATTGGAACAACTTTGATGAGAATATTCCGCAGTCTAATCACTTTGAGTTTCAAGAAGAAAATCAAAGAGTTTTCTGTTAAAATTGCTTGTTATTTTTTTGGTTTGTGTCTTTTGGTTTCATGTTTTGGCATATTAGATTTGCTTTGCTTTGTATTTATTCCTTTACTTTAGCTTAAAATAATTGTATTGTTTAATATGTTTGATGTACCACTGCCCCAATGAAGAACAACTTTTTATGGGCCTCCGGGGTAAATAAAGTTAAAATGAAAATAAAATAGTTTGATAACCAATTAAAACACTAGATGTATACTTTGGGGGGGACCAAAGGACTCAGTACCATTTCTTTATTTACAGACTTAGAATCCCAAGGTGGCTAAAATAATAGTTTCTGAAAGCACTTTCAATTGCTTAATCTGGAGATTTTTCATACACCTATTTTACTTCTTAATGAGGCAATTTGAATACAAAAATTTTAAAGTTTTATAAACATTTTGTTTTGTTTACATGTTTACCAATCCAGATGAATGACAAAAATGACAATTGCGTATAAGCACTCTTAATCTATCAATGGCCCAAACTGGCGATTCTCAGAAATACCACATACGTAATACTCATAGAGGTATAATTAGTTATATGCATCAGAATTTTGAATGAAAATATAAATGAAGCAACTACAGAGCGCTCTCTTTAATTTTCGTTTTTAGACCCTTCAACCCAAAGATGGCGGCTATTAATGACCCCTTGTAAGACTATCAAGAGCCAAAACCGTGCTATTATTTTTTATATATACCTATACCATAAGAAATTGGAATGAAATGACAAATAACCCGTAAGAACTGACTCTATATAGTGTATATTTTTCATACAGCCCTGTGATCCATGTTTAATATTGTAATAAAAACATAAATAAACATCTTTATACTTTTGAACACAAGACGCTTATTCCTTGCTTTGGTAACGTAATTCAAATCGAAGTGGCGGCTAATATGGCCGATTGTATCCGATCAATGCTAAACTGGTATTTTTCATTATAGTTATGCATGATAGGAAATTCTAATAAAACTATACATGAAGGAACTCTTATCCCTTAAATCACCAAATGCCATTTTTTTCCCCCTTTTCAAATCACGGAGCAGAACCTTTGCTTTGTTTAGGGTGAGATTGCCCTTAGATCTAACAGACAAATTGGCGCTACCTCCCTTTATTTGTATGATCTCAGGTGGTAGTCATTTTCCCCTCTAGGGACGTAACGTATAATATAATTGTTTTTATTATACATGTTTTAACATGCTTCAATCCAAAATGGTGACAAAATGACGATTTCGTACAACGTAGTCAAAATACCAAATACAATGTGTTTATACGCCTACGGAAATTATAATGAAAATATAAATGACGCAACTAGACATAATTTAAACTGAGAAACCATATCTACTAACCTAACCATTTTAAATGTTTAACATCCTCAAACCCAAATGTGACAATTTTAATTTTTCAATTACCTAAATATATGTTGTATACATTAGTATAGAATCAACGAGAATAATAACTTTTTGGACAAATTCAACTCAAATTCATAAGTTTTTAATTAATATTTTTGAATAAATAAAACTGAAAACAAGCAAACCACTTAATTACAACACACTGGATTTTTTTCTTAATAAAATAACCCTATTGGACACAAAAAACTCATTCTATTTAAGTTTTGTGAACAACAATGCCAAAACTGACTATTTCACATATATCTACACATATATCCACCATATTTTATATGTTATTTGCATTCGTAAAATTGAATAAATATTATATGTAAATAATTTTTTAAAATTAAAAAATTCCGGTTTTTTAATTATTTTATCATTTAGGTTTTGAAAATATGATTAAAAACACAATGACTAATAGTAAATGGACATTTTATAATTTGAAATATTTTACATTTAACCAAGTGGTAAAAGTATATATCTGCTTATATACAAATTTTGGAGTTTTATTATTAACGTTTATCATAATTTTCATGTTCGTGATACAAAAATTAAGTTTTTATTAAAAATATTCAATTAGAAATTTCACATAGATGATTAAAATTTTAAAGGGGGGAGGGGGGGGGGGGGGGGGGGGGGGGGGGGGGGGGGATGTAGAAGAGGTTCCTTGTGTCAAGAGTGTATCTATAGTAGCTTCATTTGTATTTATATTTCAATTTCCGAAGCGTATAACATAAATGGAGGTATGAAAAAAAATCGCCATTTTTTGCTATTGATTTTTGCTATTGCTTTAGCAGGCAATTAGATGCCATCTTAATTTTGAGTCTGTTTTTTTTTAAACATAAACTGGTAAATATGGAGTTCTTTTGGGTCCAAAGGATGCATCGACGTGTTTATTTGTTAATAACAATATGATGATGACTGGATCTATGGTGAAAATCATTTTAGGATTTTACTATGGCAGTATACTTCGGTGCCCGCCATCTTGATTCAATCTGTTAGCAAAACAAAATAGATTGGTAATTTGTTCTCTGTCTTCAAATTCAATACAATGTTACTGCCACATAAGTTTAATAATTCAGGTAGTTTGTCTTAAAGTACCGGTTTTTAGCTGTTAATAGCGCTTTCGGCGGCCATATTGGCCGCCATCTTGGATTTGAAGGTTGTTAACAAAAAGAAATGTCAAATGTGGGTTCCTAATACCACAAGATATACATACACCCATGAATCTGAATCCTATTCTCATCTTGATTAGTGTTGATGTAGCGTTTATATTCATAACATAGCCATTTTGGACGCCATCTTGGATACCGGGTACATGGTAAGTTTTTATTTGTTTAATGTGACTACTATATCAAATTTAGCTATTTTTGAACTCTTTAGTATTGAAAATATGGGTATTGTCGTCAATTTGGACCTCATATTGCGTTCAGAATATCCTAAAAACGTTTTGAAAAAATTCCAATATATTTTTTCCAATAAGACAAAGAATCAAGTGCAATTTTGCTTTTAACAGAAAAAAAAACACGACGGCTGTATTTATGACATACCAGCCTACACTATAACAGCACATTTTTGAAGAGCGCCCCTAATTTTCAAAATTTGAGATTTTTGCACAGTTGTGTTGGTAATAGTCTATATCCGCGAATGGCAATGCTCAAAAATGCCTATTGTCATTAAAAAGGTGATTTTGAAATTAGAATTGAGATCCCTGATTGTAATTTAATGGCCGAGCTGGAAACGCCAAATTTATATCCGTCCATGGTGAAATTGCCTTGACTTGCCTGAACCAACGTAACTAATGGATGAGCGTAGGCACGTACATGGCGTAGTTTCCCGGCTATTTCCGGCTATCTCCGATATTAATTATTCTAATTACAAAATTCCCGAGAATTTTGAGCTCTAGCATTGACAGGTATTGTTTACTAGCCAATTACCAATGCAAATGTGCACAAATCTCAAAATTTCCGGAAAATTGGTGCTCGTCAAAAAATTTGCTATTATGCTTTAAGGATCGAGGCCCCCAGACTTGGTGCACCACATACCCTCATCCGTGCCCTGTTCAAATGCGAGAATCCGACCGTCAGAGGTTCAAGGCAACCCCAGGGATCACTTTATATAACAGCTCCATGCATCCGGATGACATCCATTTGTAACAATTACTTTTGCTACAGAACAATGACTCTAGGACAATTCATGTCATGACCAGCTTAAATAAAACTTAATTGGGAATGCCTACACACTCAATAATCACTTAAGAATTCCACAACTTATGTAAATTACACAGTTTGTAAACCTACACAATTAAGCAAGATAGCACTCCATAATACCAAAAAAGTGCAACTTAAGAAATTAATGTTTACAGCACTTTCAAGAAACTGATAATATTCAATGGTTAGAACAGTTTCTTAGCTACAGAAACTTTTCCCCGATCATTGATAGCTGAATTCAAAGCATGTTCAAATTCTAGTTGGGGGCCACTCCCACTCTCTTTGTTCTGAAGTTGTTAAGGTGATAATTACCACGGTGAAAAGCTGTTGAAATTCCTATTTGGTACGGTTGACAAACAGTTGCAGTAGGCCACCGTTCTTGGAAGATCATTTTGTGGAAGGAATGCTTTCCTCTGTTGGAGGTGTACAGAATGCAGGCCAAATCAACCTGTGATACGGTTTACATATAATGGAACATGGATTGGTGCAATGTATTCCTTCTTGTGTTTGAATTTCCTTGGAGTGCCGTTCTTGATGGTGTTTGCCCAAGTTTTTTGCTGTTTTTGCCTTTTCAAGGCAGTGTAGGCGTCTATTAGGGAAAATTGCTGAGCACACAATCGAATGGTTTCTACATGGCTTCGAGTCACCACGCTCTTATGGCTGTTGATGCATGGTTACCACCAGCTGAGGACCAGCCATCTGAAGCCACAATGGCAGCTATTTTACACATAAACTACTACCTGAATTAAAACAATTCAAACTTTATCTTGTTTCGCTCCTTTGAAGTTACACACCAACTCTGATGCCTTTTCAAGACGTTTTTTGCTTTTGCTACGTCACCAATATTAAACAAATCTAGGTGAAAGTGATCCACTAAAATTTTACACCATTTCACTCAATTGAATTGTATCTCTGGATCTAGGACCAATGGGATTGTGGTAAAAAACGTTTGAAATTGATAGAGAAATAACTAGGCCTATACAAATAAGCGAAGATTGACACTAATATTTTAAATAGTTTTTCACATGTTGCATTTTTGGTACACTCTCTTAATTAAGTAAAAGAAAATATCTAATAAGTAAACTTTATCTAATTAGCTAATATTATGGGGTTCTTAATGTTTTAGAAGTAGTTTTGTTCTGTTAAATAATAATATTATATTATTAGTGTACTCCCATAAACATTTTGGCCAGTAAATGCTTGTAGGAAAGAGTATATATCCGTCACGGGAGTGCAACAAAGTCGCACTGACTTTTTGGTGAAATTGAGTTTATTATAATCTTTTACGAAAAGAGTCATTATGCATAATTGATATACTTTCAAAGTACGGTCAATTTATTGCAGAGTTTAGGCTGCGGTGTAGATACGAAAAAACCCCCTTTGTTTGCAACTCAAAATTTTGCACTACACTGGAAGAAACTAGTTTGTAGATACGCCGTTTTTGTGGGGGTTTTTTTTGTAAAGTGCATGTTTGAAAAAAGGTGTTAAATAAAAATATCCCAATGTCCTTTTGTCAAAAGTGCATTTTCATTTTTTAACGAAATTATGCTCTTGACAAAAACCTTTAATAGTAATCAAAATGGTATTAAGGCCCTCCACTCAAATATTGTGCTCATCATTACTTCTTTTTTTACTAATAAATTAATACGCATAATTTAACATATATTTCAAGTATAACTACATACATACATACATAAGAGAATTTATATAGCGCTTTTTTCCACAATCAAAGCGCTACCACAAACCACAACAACAACACAAAATTACGTAATTCAACAGGTGTGTTTAAGTTTGCTTTTTAAAAACCTGAAGTGATGGGGCCCCCTGCCCCCCTGATAGAAGTGGGAAGTGAATTCCATAGGCGTGGACACATACACAGAGAACTTGTGATCGCAACAGTTCTTTTGGTTTTAGGAATACTAGTCTGGTGGTATCTTTATAGAGCGAAGATTACTTTTTTTTTAAATCCCGGGGGGTTGTCAGTATTAGTTTGGACATAAATAGCAGTGCATAGTTATTATGCACTAAATATAAAAACTAGAACTTTAAAATTCACCTCAGCTGCTTGATGAAGCCGTGAAGACCGGGCGAGATGGGTGATATATGACGCGCCTGCGTTTTTCCAAATATCACCGTGCTGCTTTGGTTTGAATGCGCGTGAATTTTTTGGAGTTGAGCTCAGTGATTCGCATTCCGGCCAGCAGTGAGTTTCCGAAATCAAGGCGGGAGCTCACGAGAGCTTCTGACAACATGATGGCAGTTTGTCCTCATTAAGGTACCGCTGATACGTGAAATATTTCTAGTTATAGTTTAGATTGGCGGCATAGCCCATTTAGAGGATCTGACATGGACATTGTGCTATCAAAAGTATACCAGATTGCTAACCCGTTTACAGAGTAATCAGTAGCAGAACCAACTCTTAAACTGAAGTGTCTTAATAGATCTGAGGTTGTTGGATAGCCCACAACAAAGGACTCTGTTTTCCCTCTCCAGTGTTTTAGCTTCAACTTGGCATTAGTCATCCAACATTGAATATCAAGAATACAATTTTGGAGAAGATTTCCAAATATGGCACTGACCTAGGGTCCTGAACACGTCTGGGGGTTAAAGGCAGTCAATACAACTGATATCATCAAGCGTAATATTATATGAAAGATTGTGCTTACGGATGATCTTGCCAAATGGTAAAGTATAACTGGAGAAAGACAAGGGTCCCATAATGAACCCTGAGCCAGCCCATGTCAATGGAACAGCAGCAGAACGACTGTTAAATCAGATGACAAGCTATGTCCTGCTGGAACATGATATGATTGAAACCAATTGAGAGGTGGTCCTGAAACCCCATGGTAACGAAGTCTATACTGAGAGTTGGCTTGATCAATGGTGTCGAAGGCTGCAGTGAGGTCTAACACGACAGCAGCAATGACCCCTACCCCTCTCCAGCTCATCATGCAATCATTTTAACTTTGACAAAGCATGTTTCCGTGCTTGTGGCCCTGTCGATAGGCTGACTGGAAGGGTTCATTGATTTTGTTTTGTTACAAATAATCTTTGTACCTAGTTGCAACGATGCACTCAAATCCTTTAATATGAATTGTATGTTAGAGCTTTGGTCTATAGTTTTTTCAAAAATTTGATTCGATTGACGGCTTAAGAATTGGAGTGACATAGCATTCTTATGAGAGGTTGGAAAGGTACAAGTGGACATGGAACATACAATTTGGTAATGATGGGTGCAAAATCGAGAGTCAGTTTGTTTCAAGAGCCATTGTGGTAAATGGGTCATAAGGTTTGTTATGAGGAGTTGCATATGACCTTACTCACTTCCTCTAGTGACGTATGTTTCAAAACGCTCAACCCTCCCTGTTGCTCCTTTTTGTCAGGTTATCACATCATTGTTTGGACTGGATGTGGCAACAGCATCCAGGTCTCTACGGATCTTGTCCTGTTTTTACTCTTGAAAAGTTAGAAAACTTCTTTCGCACACCTCTCTGGAGTCGTAGACAGGCAGTTGTTTTTTTAGATTTATTAAGCAGGTTTTATTGTTCTAAACCGATCTTTGCTATCCCCTTCAGCTGTTGTGGTTTTAAAAACTCAGTTTTTGGCACTTGTGATCATATCATTAACCTTGTGCATTGAGTTAGATAGCGGACGATCTTGTTCTGACGCGAGACTCCTCCACTTACCTCGAGTTTTTCTCGGACAACGCCTAGCACATGCAATCTCTACATTGTACCATGGCATGCCGAGTGCGGGTAGATAAAGCAGCTTGTTATTTGAAGGATTCATGTGGTCCTACAAAGCAATACAAATGTGAGAATAGTGGTCTAAAAATTCATCAGCCGATGCCAGGGAAATCAGGAATTCAGAAAGCTGAAATTTGAGGTCTGATAAAGGACAAAATCAAACCCCCTGAAGTCCCGTTTAGTTCTGATGACCTTTTGGGTGGGGGGTTTTTTGTAAGCCAGGGTGCAGCCAACAAAAAAGTGATCAGAAATAAGTGCTCCTTGACTTTGTGCTTAACAACACTATTCTCGTCAGGTCTGGAAATCAAGATCGAGGGTGTTACCATGTATATGGGGTGGAACATTAAAATGTGCTGTTTTAAGCATAATCTATTAAGTGTCAAGAAAATGACGAACATCGGGGTTTGGTCAGGTTTATTTACGTGAACTTGAAGCCCCTACTATAATTAATTGATTAGGCATGAGAGCATTTCCATCCATTAAATTGGTCAAATTTCCTGTAGGAATTCTGATATGCGGTAATTGGTTACATTGAAGTCGAGGTCTGTAAACACATATAAATCTTAAACCTGAATTTGCATCAGTGATACACATATGTTCAATGGTGGGCCTTAGTATGACAGTTTATTGGAGTTGAGGTTAAGTTGAGTGCAAGGTTTAAACAGGGCGCCAGTTCCACCTCCACCTTGAGTAGATCTTCAAGGGAGTTAAAAAAGTTATAGCCGGTGGGTAAATTCACCGATTTTGTTTGGTAGTGTCATTTTCATCCGCCAGGTTCTTGGAGAACAAATGTCCGCTGTCGTGCTCAATAACATATATCCGATAACAAACAACTGATTTTGTTTCAACCGAGCGAACATTCCAAGATCGAATGTCGAGGTTAATGGCCATGTGTGCTTAACTTCCCCCAAGTGCTTATGGGTGTGACAGGCATTTGTTTTCCCATGTCTAGCATAAATATGGTTAAACCTGGATGAGCTTTGGGTAAAGGATATCGGGCACAGTACTGGCACAAAGCAGGCAATGTGGATCAAGTTTCAACAATGAGGTCTGAACGTACGCCTCCGCTGTTTCCTCTGGTAGTGACGGAAACATCATTTATATCTAGTTCGGTAATTTTGGACTCAGACAATCAGGGGACATCGAGTCCTTTTTGGTTATAACTTTTACCAATGTCTAGAAGTCTTTTCACGGCTGTAGTGACAGAATTAAGGGGGTTCTGTGGTTGGTGAATATCCGTCTCGGGGCAGGATTTGAGCTGATTTTCACAATTATAAAATTTCTTGGAACTTAGGGCTCAATTTATAAGTATAAGGCTCATTTATTGCAGAGGCCTAAATTTTTGTATATATATTTTGCTCGTGTGTTATAATTGGGGGGGGGGAAATTGAAAACCTCACAACTGAATGACACAAAAAAGCTTGCCCCTTACAATCATGAAGTGTAGATACGACTTTGTTTGCATTCACATAATGATATATAAGGGCGAAATGCCCCCCCCTGTGTTTTTTTTAATTATTTATTCAAAAAAGGTCAATGCCATTGATATGTTAGTGCAAAAGGCAATTGGAATTATTCCTGAAAAATTGGAGTTTGCAAATTATTTCAATTTTGAAGGATTGCGGGTGGGTAGGGGAATCCTCAAAGTTGAAGGGTAGGGTGGTTTTAACTCCCTTGATAATGAGCGGGTTTTCGTATAACCTCTCCACATCCTTCGGTGAATTAGTGTCTTCCTTTATAAATGAAGAAGAACCGACATCATATACTTGTATGAATGGATTGGCGGCTTATACATTGTAAAAGGTAGGATGAGAATACTTTTTTGCAAGAAATTGTGGTAAAAAAAATTAAATTAAAAAAAAAAAAACAGTTAAAGACCCAAAATCAGTGCTGAAAAGACAGCACTTCAAGTGAGATTAAAAATATCCTCTGCCTACTTGTTAAGTGCATTAATAACAGAACTTCTCTCAATATGCACTTAATTAGTTTAGAACACTCCCGAGACGTTTGGAATGTTTATTGGTGACAAAAAAGGTAAAAGGAAAAAAAACAGAACATGGTTTTTTAACCCAAGTATGCAATGTTGAATCCAAATCTAAAATTTTAAATTATCTATGGTAATACAGGGTGTAAAATATAGTCTGTATGCCGCTGCCTTTGACCTGATATGTTCCTTCAAACCGGTGTCTTCTGACTAACCGTAATACTCATTCTTTACACTGCAACGCAAAGAAATAAAGAATGGCTTTAAAAATGAAGCCGGATATTGATGGTTTTTCCCCATTCCAATGTAGTTTTACCAGTGAGCACATTGTGTAAATTAATAGATAGGCTCAATATTGATTCAATTGTAATTCTTCTAAAAGTAGTTTAGTGTGGCACGTCATGTTAACAGAAATAACCAAACCTTTGTTTTCAAAAATCTTTTCAAACAATAATAAATAAAGTCTGTGTTTTTTCAAACATTGGTTTGCATAAATTATGTCACAAAATAATTGATCAGAAAAACGTTCATTGATTGATCAGCTGAAAGTTTTCATTGATCAACATGTTTTAGATTTGAAACAAGATTTGGATAAGAGTTTTTTTTTTTTTTGCATAAAACATACTGCACGAATATAAAATTGATAGACGAAACCTTCAATTGACAATGATTGCGTTTAAACATTTGAAACATATAAAGTGTTTTGGATAAGAGTTTTTTTTTTTTAAAATCACCAAATATTTGCCCAAAAAATGTTCTAAAAACACTTCCATATTGCTCTTGGCCCGGTCCACAAGTCAGTTCAGTTCAGTTCTTGTAGTGTCAAAACTTTATAAACTATTTAAAAAATGACTTTCTTTAGCTGGCAGGAATTTTTATAATAGTGTTTTGTTGTCCTTAGTTCTAAATGATTTTTTTTCTTTTTTTTCCTTCAACAGAGCACCATTATCACATTCTGTCTGCCCCTGATCTCGGCTCGGCTCCACCTGTGGCGAATAGACACCTTCGAACTATAACCTCTGTTGCGGCGCACGACCCTCACCTCAGCTCTCACACGTCCTCGCTTTCCTGGAAGTTCGCAAGCGGAGCCTGTGTATTTGATTTAGGTACCCCCAAAGAAAAAATCATATTGGGGTGAGATCTCTTGCCAAACTTCCTGGCCATTACACGCACCAATTCTCATCCATTAAGTTTCAGTAAATTAGAACAACGGTCCAGAAAGTTCATCCCATTGAATGGGGTAAATGGATCGGCCTAGAAAATCTATCACATTTGTGAATTACCATATCCCCTACACATGTCTAAATGACTCACATATTTATCCATTATGGGTCTATAATTTTGTTTTCAAAAACCTAACCACTGACTATGTTTCAATAACATATTTTCAAAGTATTTGTCACTAAATCAGGACACCCGGAGGCTGAAACGTGTCAAATCCAGTGTTTCTAACCCACCGATCTAGGAGGGGTTTATTGATAATCTTTAAGGTACGATTGCTAGTACATATAAATCGTGAATTCCACTCACGTAACATCCGTTCCGTCGTTTATAAAGGGAAGATTCAGTTTTTAAGTAATAGACTTCAAGCACCCTCAATCAGCTCTCGGTGTAATCACCAAACCTCACTCTTTATTGGCGATTTCAACAGTCCTTGTTAACCCATGGGGCTAACAATGAAACTAATGAAGACGGACAGCTGTCGAAGAATGGATAGAAGTCAACATCTACGTCTCCTCCATCGACCAATCGGTATCCAATCAACGCTGCAGTAAGACCAACCAGTGTCTTGTAATCGTCGCTTAACTATGAAATCAGACTGGCACGAGTCATTCACAACAACTGATGAATGACATAACGTTGAGAGGATTGCTCCCAAAAACCCCATAACTATGACATTTTGCCCCCACTAGTTAACATACTAGCCCGGAGATTCATACCAGAGGCGTATGACGGAATATATACCAGAGCTTCCAAGGATGTGCTGAGAATATCAAGTAGTTACTACCAATTTTGAAGCTGAATCATTTTCCTCAGCTAAAACAACTGCCTAAAGTGAGGATGAGTTTCCGAGAGGATCTCTCTCCAACAGAAAAGATCAAAACCTGGCATACTTTAATTAACTCCACCGATAGGACCCCTAAAACAGCAAGAACAGGATCTAAATACCATCCGAAAGCTCTGAGGGGAATCCAACAGAACCTCCACAGCAGCCATGTTACACCCATAAGAAGTTGCACACCAACTACTTTAAATGGCAAGTGCTGCAAAAAGCCCAAGAAGATCAAACTAGACCGTAGAGGTTTAGTGGCGGACCCTGGTTATTCACAACCCCCCCCCCCCCGCCCCCTTTCAACATGGAGGAATTGGAATCCGGTATTGCTAAACTTTCAAAACCAGGAAAAGCCGTAGGCCTTATAACTACTCAACCATTATCAGCTGAAAAACCTCGGCCCAGTATCAAGGAATGGCTTCTTGAGCTCTACAATTGCTGCTTATTTTCACACAGGTTCCCAAAGCTCTGGAGGAAGCACATGTTTATGGTACTCCTAAAGCCTGTGAAAGATCCCAGCTAATCCCAAGAGCTAAGCCATCATCCCTCCCAGCCATACCTACAAGTCTTTGAACGCGCCTGCTCAACCGCATCGCACCTGTTATAGACGAACAACCTCCTACCAGAACAAGCATAGTGCAGTTAGTGTCCACTGTAAACGGCCTCGACCTTTTGCCCACCCACCAATCTTGTGACATTAAATCCATTCATACGTTGAACCTTATGTAATGATCCCACTTCACAGGGCAACCATCCATCACTGATCAATGAACATGCTATGGATGACGATACCCTACACGCTGTGTGCATGAAAATGGCGGAAAGTCCTTTTTTACACATGTTGGAAGCCTTGTTAGAAATGGTGGTTTCGGATATTTTTCAGCACCATATGTCAACCAAATTACATCACCATGTAATATCAATTAATCTTGGTTGTCAGCTTCTACGAAGAGTCTTGGTCTAACGTTTGTCCATGTCAAAACCCTCTTGATACCCCAGCAATCCCTGGTGATTTTTGACATAGAGTTAGCATTATACCCTAACCAAAATACACCTCTTTATAATTAACCCATTTTCGGATTTTTCTGAATGTTCTATTTAATAAAATTACATTGTTTATTTATGATAAGATATTCTAGATTTAGACTTCTCACCAATAAAATCCTTGAGCAATTCCTCGCAACCCGACGGAGTTTCTCATGTCCTATAACGCGTTAAGCACAGAGTACGCATGAAAGTGTCATAGGCCTATTGAATTCACTGTGTGCACAGTGAATAAGGTAAAATGGACATTAACTGCAAGATGGCAGGTTTCGGCCAGGCCAATCAACAACTAGCCAAATACTCAACTAACTCAGCACATCGAGGATGGTTTTTGAGAATGTACTGGTAACCGGAGTTGTGTTCTTGATCTATCAGCACTTCCACACTGTTAAATCACAGATGCCTACTCCTTAAGATATTTTGGAACTCACCAAGATATCCGCCTGACTGAGCCAATCAAAGGATTGCTTTCAAACATGATGTGTCTTCGTTCAGCTGAAGGAGCGACGAAAAGAAGTCGATGGCGCTAAAAACTTACAGAAATGGTCTACCACAAGGGTGTGTGCTTGCACCTCTTCTGCCTGATTTAACACTTACGCAACGACCAACCATAGGAGGCGGCACCTTTCGTTTTAATCTCTGCTGACGATCTGGAATTAGTGCACAGATGCAGATTCACAGGTGTTGACTCTCCAAAAGCTTTGGATGAACTCCCTCCTTACTACGAGGAAAACCACCTACGTGCAAAACCATCCAAGACACAGGTGTGTGCTTTCCATCTACGCAATCGTGAAGCCAAACGTCAGCTTAATGTAACCTGGTCTGGTACACCCCTGGAGCACTGTGATAACCCTGTCTACCTAGGAGTTACCTTGGACCGCACTCTCTCTTATAAGACCCACGTCAAGAAGACGAAGAGTAAAGTATATATGTTCACGCAATAATATCTTGAACAAACTCACTGGCACAAGATGGGGTGCTCGCCCACATATACCCTAAGATCGACGGCACTTGCCCTGTGCTACTCATGTGCAGAGTATGCTTGCCCTGTATGGGAAAGATCAACCCATGCCAAGAAGCTTGATTCAGCATGAAATGCCTCCTGCCGGATTATCACAGGATGTCTTCGTCCAACACCAACGGAGAACTTAAATACATCCTAGCAGAAATTGCTCCACCAGACATCCATCGTAGTTTAGCGAGCATGCAAGAGCGTAGCTGCCAAGTATCTAATGTGAATCACCCTATGTCTGGACAGAGACCTGCTGCCAACCGCCTTAAATCCAGAGAGTTTCTTAAACAAAGTCCAACCTCTTGAATCAGTCTCTAAGGAGTATAAGAGAGTCGCATTGTGGAAAGAAAGACTTGCTGTCAACCAATTACATCTATTGGTATTGAACTTGGTGAGCATCTTCCACCTGGAGCTGACTCCTCATGGGCTGAATGGCGATGCCTCAACAGATTGAGAACGAGAACTGGCCGATCTTAAGTTTCCTTGCAGAAGTGGGGCTACCTGGAAGCAGATCAAGACACTAGCTGTGGTTGTGGAACAGCAACACAGACTATGCGTGAACCACCCCATCTCTTGGGCCTGCCCACTTTGAAGCAACAAAAAAAAAAATTTCACAACAAGGACCTTACGGAAGTCGTGAAGCAGCCAGACGTTGTACCCATCTCTGGCTGGCTCATTATTTGAGACATGTGGTTTATACCCATAAGAAGAGACGTTTTCAAGTGTTACAGCCATTTTAATCTGAAAGTTTTTAATTAACTCTCATTTTTCATTTTTTCTTATCCACATTGATGTTTACTACATGTAGGGCCTACAAGTAATTTCCACTACTGATACTTATTGAACTTTGGCTGTGAGCCTTGTCCAAATAAACAACAATTTGTTCGAGAATCTTGTTCCGTCCGAATGCATCCATTATGCACCTCTTCAGCCAATGGTCTTTTCTCCATGATTTTTTCTTATGAAATTCACTCATTGTGAAAGAGGCCTAAGAACATATTGGTCCTATTCATTTGTAAGAACCTATTACCCACAATATGACGTACATACGACAATGTAGGCCTCCTTCTCTGGCCCTGCCTGTGACTAAAGATGGATTTAATATTGACCAGTTCACATTCCGAAGCCACAAAGTTTACGAATCTTTGTTAAAAAACCAACGTGCCTAATTGCAAACATTTTACAAAATAATTTACAATAATTATTCAGGCAGGCCTAAATAGTAAATTAACCCTCAAACCTTATTAATCCACATTTTGCCCCCCTTTTTCTTCTCGATCGTTTTTTGAGATGGTATCATTGTAAAAAAAATCTAAAATGAACCACATATGTCTTTGGAAAAATAATTTTCCCACGAACACTCTTGGTATATAGCTTAAACGTTTACACGAAACTGTTTGATTTTTTTTTTCATATTGGTTTTGCGTCCTTATGAGCTTTCTACTAAACCATGACTATGTGGTCACCAAGCGAGCCTATTTGGGGAAATACTATGTTTTCTTGACTAAAGGAATCCATGTGTCATATAAGTGCGTTTCTCTGTCTGTCTCCATGTCATTCAAACTCAGAAATTCAGACAGTTGACCTTTTTTTAGAATTGTCAATAACTACATTTACAGAGGAGTTACTCATATCTGAGTGAAAACATTGAGGGAAAATTATTCTAAAAATGGGTGAGCTCAGTTGTACAAAATACCTAAATGAAATTAATAAAATATGCAACAGCAAAGCAAAAATAAGCAAGAATGAGGGTTATCAGCTTTTATGTTTATAGAAAGAAAACATATTATCAATCTCATACCAAGTTGAACATGGAGAGTGGGGATACGTGGGCTCTCTCTCAAAAAGTGAGGCATACTTACCGTCGGAATTTTTAGTTGAAATTGACAACGCACCAACGTTTACGTCCCTTGATTTCTTATCGCCTATTATTGTTATCGAATTGCTTACTTAAGGAAAGACATTGGCAATGTATCAAGTGATAAAATTATGATTTACATAAGACTATCTTTTAATCTTGGGTAAGGCATGTTTAATTTCCCTTATTATCAATTGTCTGCAAGTTTTGGTTAAAAATACATTTTATAGATAAAACTAGGCCTACTTATATTGTCACGATAAAATATTAATATGTAACGCATTCGGCCATGAACTGTGGTGGATAATTACATAAGTCATGATTTAAATTTGCTAGTCATGCTATATTGCGGTACTAGAAATTTCCTAAGAACATAGACATAATAGCGCAATGAAATCGATATATTGTGAAAAACGGCCCGGGTCCTCCATTTTATCCTACTAAACAAAATGGGTTATGTAGGTTTGTACATTATCGTCAGCCAAAAACGCTGTATTATAATATACTTTTTAATCGTTTTCTAACGGGCATACATACGTAACAAACAAACAAATCAAGTACTTAACTCATACAATACAGTAGCATTTTCCATCCTACCTTGCTTCCAGTGCAAATGCACATAGTGCGGCAGCACAAAACATTTCCCGAGCAAAGCGCCCGAACATAATACCAAATGCTTGTCCACAAGCAAATTAATGTGTGAAATAGCTAAGCTCAGCATCAATGTCCTTCATAAAGAAAATAACACCTTTGTAATCAAATTCCAGATCCGGTATTTTCGTTATACACAGTATCGTATCGTATTTTTACACTTCAAATAAAGATTTACAACATCAAAACGAAACTTTCGATTTATCTTAAAGGTGCATTTCGTGATTTCAGCACCTTCTGTTTTATTCACTGATCACTAGATATCTTTGAGAAAAGCTTATTCTCAAAATTTGAGCCGATCCCGATCATGCGGTTTTGTGTTATGAGCAATTGCTCGTCTCCCACGGTCCCATAGGCTACTGTGCTGTAATTTCTGTCCGTTTACGGACAGAAAATACAAAATTGCGAATTTCTTACAGATGCGACCGAATTTGCACGTAAGATTGGGCACAAGTGGATTACTAAGGCTAACGGTTCAGATGATATACAAACCTCAACATCTTTTAGGTAAGTCGGGGGGACGAGGCTGTGGATCACGAAATGCCCCTTTAAAATTTGGAATTGATCCGTTTAGGTAACTATCTTTAATTTTTATCTTTAAATGAAAGCACCAAAATTGTATATTTCGAAATCTTCGAGTCAGCCTTTAGGGAGAGGGTGTAACGGGCCGGATAAATAACATTTGTCATCATAGCTAAAGTTGACCGCAGGGTTGTGGATTGCATGCAAGCAGATGGTGACAAAATTTAAAGTGGTGGCAATTTGCATACGACGCCAATGGGCAGGTATTTGGAATATTGGCCAAGATATGCCCAAATATGGATTTTTAGCTAATAACGACCCTAATTCGCATATTATAATAATAATAATAATAGCGGGATTTATATTGCGCTTTTTACCTGAGGATTCAAAGCGCGTGGCCTATTATGACATCATGGGGCATCTGGTATTTTCAAAATGGTTCTATCTTGATCCTTGATCCTCGAAACATAGGTCCAGACACCTTATTTGTCCATTCATCAACAGTATTGGTTGAGATATATCGCAAATTGTATATTTCTGTAATGGCGATACTTCTTCTTATCGTGTCCAAACACAGCGGTTCTCAAATATGATCCAGCTATACAGATGGGTACAACGTCTGGCTGCTTCACTGAATTCCGCAAGGTCCTTGTCTGCGCATTGTTGCTCCAGCAGTGGAGAGGCCAAGAAATGTTCCATTGTCTGTGGTGATGTTCCACAACCACAAGGTAGTGTCCTGATATGCTTCCAGGTAGCCCCACTTCTGCAAGGAAACCTTAGATCGGCCAATTCTGGTTCTCAATCTGTTGAGGCATCGCCATTCAGCCCATGAGGAGTCAGCTCCAGGTGGGAGATGCTCACCAGGTTCAATACCAATAGATGTTACTTGGTTGATGACAAGTCTTTCTTTCCACAAGAGGTTGGACTCTCTCTGGATTTAAGGCGGTTGGCAGCAGGTATCTGTCCCAACATAGGGTGCTTCACATTAGATACTTGGCAGCTACGCTCTTGCATGCTCACTACGCTACGACGGATGTCTGGTGGAGCAATTCCTGCTAGTAGTTATAAGTTTTCCGTTGATGTTGGACATAGGCATCCTGTGATAAGCCGGCAGGAGGCATTTAACGCTGAATCAAGCTTCTTAGCATGGGTTGATCTTTCCCATACAGGGCAAGCATACTCTGCATATGAGTAGCACAGGGAAAGTGCCGTCGATCTTAGGGTATGTGGGCGAGCACCCCATCTTGTGCCAGTGAGTTGTTCAAGATGTTATTGCGTGAACATACTTTACTCTTCGTCTGGCGATACTATTTTGCATAAATTTGCATAAAATGATACGTGGGACACGTTTTGATTTTTTTAATATAGCTAATCCTTTTCTACGCATTTTTTTTCTGATATATATAAAGACGTTGATTAGAAGTTTATTTCAGGGGGTGCACGAACACCCCTTCTACCCACTAGACTACGCCTAGAATGACGATTTTGGTGTCAAAGTGTATGTTTTCTGGGTCAAAGATTTTAACAAAACTATTCGCAAAACTGTCAGATGAGCCGCGAGTCATTAAATTTTGTTATCAAGGATCGCCAATGAGGCACCCAAAATGTGACACCTTAGCTACCCTTTACGTACGTATTCACCCCAAACATATATATATCCGGGATTGCATGGGAATTGCGTCTAATTTGATCAGAATTTGATTGTTCGTAATCTCATCTTTGACAAGATGTTTGGTGGAATTTGTATTTGTGGTTTAAAAGTTTTGTGAAGCCATTCTGAGTCGGGTTGGTTCGATCCCATGATCTTATCACAACGACCAGTTATGTACAATGTAGATATGCCTTTAAGATAAATAACTCAGAACAAAACTTTGTTAAAACAACTGATGATACGAAGTCCTACTTAAATTTAATGACTATCATGTTTCAAAACATCATGGATGTCGTTTCTGATATAATATCAAACAAACAACACTTATATTGGAATTAAAATAAAAGTCTTAGACATAATATTGCACCTTGAGTCAAAAGACATTAATGATCAAAATAATTCATGTCCATTGTTTAAAAGTTCTCCTTCACTTTATAAATATTAACAAAATATACACTTCAAACAATTTCAACTGTTTCCTTCATAATTAAAATAATACTGGAAAACATCAAACTCGCCCTCAGACACTGGATATCAGAAGTACCTTTTCGCTGTTGCAAACTCTCAACGCAGTAGGAAGTCCACTTCTGCTACCCGGGTCCCCAACAAAGGCCACATCACCTTGCCATATATTAGGGGAGCATCAAAGGGTCTACGCGGAATTCTTGCGAAGAGAGGAATACAAGTTAATTTCCGTCTAATAAACACCCCCGTGAACTTCTCGTGGCCCCCAAGGACACGATCAAGAAGGAACAACAAAGTGAGGTGACATTCTTGCAATGACTGTACTGCCTCTTATGTGGGTGAAACAAAACTGACTTATGGCGTCCGCCTGAAAGAACATCACAGGAATGCATCCCCAGTCTCTGAACACTCCAAAGAAACAGGACATATGATCTCCTCGAAGGACGCCAGCATTCTTGACAGAGAAGAAGCGTGGTTTCTTCGGGGTGTTAGAGAAGCTGCCCAAATAAGAATTCAGCTGAGTACACTCAACAGGGACGGGGGAAAATTCCAGCTACCAGCTGTGTACAATCATCATCTGTTGAGCCGTCTGGCAAAAGAGACCAAGCCAGTAGCTCACCTGCTCACTGACATCTCCCCCAAGCAGTCTGGGTTGACAAAGATCTAGCGTCAGGCAGATCGAAAGCTCCCCAAGGTGAGCAATTTTCATTGTTGTGTAAAACAAAGAGTTAATAATCAACTCATTAAAATAATACTTATTCCAAGTCCGATCCTTCCACACGTCCTCCTTTGTGATCCACAAAGACTCTCACCTGTACTGAATCAAACCTTCATTAGGTATCTGTGAATTCACAAATCAGACCAGCTTGGAATTCATAACTCTTCTTCAATGTACTTTATCTCTGAACAGGAGTGTCCAAATGAGATGGATAAAAAAGCATGAGGATTGAATAGACCAGTTAACAGCAATGTTTGTAAACTTGTTAGGGCCTGGTATCTTGAAATAGGGCGGCCTGACTGTTACACACTGGGCAATTGTATCTGTTAGAGTTTTAATACTATGGGCCATAACGATTCGCAGGAATGGATCGCAGGCAACAAAAGAAGTGACGTAGGATGTTAACTGGTCTATATAATGGGGGGTTGACATCATGATGAATAAGGGTGGTTTATATTTTTTTAATATTTTGGTTTCCATCCAGCGTTTTTATTGACACACGCTGTTTTATTTTAATAGAAACTTTAGTTTGTTTGTTTCAGATATCTAAAGAATAAAGATGGCCGCGAATTTCAAACACTTAAATGGCCAAGGTCTTGTCTATACCCCGGTTTGTAGTCAAAGGTGAGGGCTCCTTCACTGGGACCCTAAAGTGCAGTTTAAAGGTTCTGAGGAGGAGTTACTGTCGCTTTTGTGTTGGTATGAATTATTAAGCATGTTTATTTTTACCATTGCCACATTACAGTAACCCTAACACCCTGGTACACTGTTAGAAGAAAATTAATCAAGTTGTTTAAAATTTTAAACAACAGCTGTTTACCATGGTCATCGTTCAACTTTGTTTAAAAATCAAACTTGTTTAAAAATTAAACAACGTGTTTAAAAATTAAACAACTTGTTTAGAAGTTCAAACATCAGTTGTTTAAATTTTAAACAAGTTGTTTAATTTGATTTTTAAACAAGTTGTTTAATTTGATTTTTAAACAAGGTTGGACGATGATCATGGTAAACAACAGTTGGTTAAAATTGCGAGTTGTTAAAAAATTGTTTAAAACTTATACAACCTTGTTTAAGACAAAATCTTATAACAAACTGAACAATGTTGTTTAAAACTTAAACAACCCTCTTTTAAAACAGCAACATTTCAAAGTGTTCTAACAGTGTTCTTGCATTTCAAATAATGAACTATCTTGGAAAACAACGACATATGCATATTGTCATCACTTTTATATTCATCTGATAGTTTGGGGAATAGCTTTATTGAAATCCTCGACCCAGAAAACATTTACTTTGACACCAAAATCATCTCCCTAAGCTATACAATAAGAGATATAAGGTTTTCTTCAATGAGATAATATACAAATATATACTGACATGAGAGACTCTTGTTAAAACTATGGACCCGAGGTGACTGCAATAGTGCTATTTTGCTGAGGGGCGCAGCCCCGAAGCAAAATAGCACTATTGCAGTCACCGAGGGACCATAGTTTGAACAGGAGGCTCGAATAAAGGCAGTATATATTTGTTTTATACACGTCATTCATATATTCATTGTTCATTGATTGGTTAACAGATTTTATAAAACAATGAGGTAAGATTGAGATTTAGCCTAGCCTAGCCTAGCCTAGCCTAGCCTAGCCTAGCTCGAACACGTCGTAGCCCGACCACCCAATATGGAGTGTCTAGTCAGAGCAACCTCGGACTAAGCCTAGCCTACCAACATGACCCATGCCGGCAGTCAATATTGCAGTGTTGTCGTCACCCTACTTACAGACTAAACCCCATCAAACATGGACAGGCTGTTCTTAATCTGCTTTTTAGTGTTCACACTTTCATGGCATTTCTTGATCACTTAACAGCTGGAATCTTGGCTGATTTGTAGCCGAACCGTCACTCACTGCATTTTCGCGTGTATCCATGTTGACAATTTGTTTTGATGATCATGCTACACAGGGCTGACATTGTGCTAAAATTGGAAGCCGTAAATAGTCTTTTTGGAAGCCGTAAATAGTTCTTTTGAGCGCCGTAAATAGTTCTTTTGAGAGCCGTAAATAGTCTTTTTCTGCAGAATGGTATGTTTATATTTGATCATGTGGTCCACTTTTAACCAATCAATGAAAAAGAATATATGAATGACGTATATAATATATAATAATAACAGATTCATATAGCGCCTTAGCATTAAGAATGATCAAAGCGCTCTACATAGTCTTACATTTACAACATAACCACATAAATCTTAAAGTACAATCTTAAAGCTACAATCTTAAAGTTACAACATACATGTAATTAAGTTCAATTTTGGAAAAAGATATGTTGCCACTTTTGCTTGAAATGGTTTAGGTTGGAGACACGAACCAACGCATTGTTTGCAGGTTAACTTGTTCCATAAAAATGGGTGCTGATGGCGGAAAAGCCTGTCACGTTAGATGTATTATGGTTTATCTTGTTGAAACGAGAAGATTGCTGTCAGCATCGGATCGAAGATACATTGTGTGTTGAAGTTGTGATGGGGCAATTTGATTATCAGTTATCAGGTATATTGGTGCATCTTCATTTTTGCTCTTATATGTTTATTGTAAGGAGTTTTTAAAAAGTATCCTTTTTAAACATGTTAGCCATGGAGTTATTTTCACTCATGTCGTTTATGTGCGCTCCTCTCCGGTTGATTTAAATATAATCTTGGCACCCTGGTTTTGAATAGATGTATCTTTTTTCTTTTAAGTTGATCCATATAGCAGTGAGTTGCAGTAATCCAGTTTAAAAATTCCAAGATGATCTTTACAAGCATGATTACATTTTCCCTCCCTCATCAATGTAGCGGCGTATACGGGCAATGTTTCTGGAGTGATCTGGACAGTGTGACGAAATATGGCATGACCTGGACAGATTTGGGAGTCAAAGTGGACACCCTGCCAGATTACGAAAGTATATGAATGGTACAATGGTAGTTCCGCAGACATTCGGGAATACGTTTGAAGATGCCCTTAAAGTTGCTTTTGGAGCCAGCATAAAAAAATTTCTGATTTGTCCTCATTCAGTTTGAGTTTTAGTTACATCATCCATTCCTTTTATGTCTTTAATTAAAACAAACGCATGCTGCCAATTTGGATAAATCCAGTGACCCTGTTTCCAGGTTATTTTTGGATCCATGTCGGCGTAAATTGTTGTTGTCATCTGCGTATATGTGGATAGTTTAAGTCGCATGGTTTTTTTTATTATTTCCAAGATGGTAAGTATAATAACTAATTCCATGGACCTAACTAACCATGAACCTTGTGGGTAGGCCCAAATCCATGTTAGGTCTCTTTGAAAATTGCCGCCGCAACACAAACTCACTTGTAACGACTTGACGTATGTATTATTGAACCATCTTCTCATTGGTTTTACTGAGCCAATGTCTGTGTCCAGTCCTATCATTTAAACTGTTCCAAAATCACTGGTTTCCATGCGGCTCGCCGGCGCTTAAAAATCCAGTAAAACAAGGTCACACCACTTTGTGTCGGTACATAGCACAGAACAAATAATTTTTTCAAACTTTGAGACAGGAGGTCGGTACTGTTTGAGTTCATTAGGGTCCAAGGTATTTTTTAATGAGTGGCGAAACAATAGCTTGTTTCAAAGCGTTGGAACGGTACCAGACCTGACTGACTATTGACGATAGATGTTTAAAGCAGGCAGTTTGTTTTGATGCTTGTTTAAGTAGCCATGTTGGTATAACATCCAGTATAGCAACTTTGTTTCTGCAATTACAGATAATATTTCTAAACTTCATATCCTCTTACTAACTAGGGAGGAAATTCTGTCACTCTTGATGGTATTCGGAATTCTGGTGGATCTCCAGATATGTGAACTTGAGTTTATTTTTGTGTTTTGGGATTTAGCAAGGTGGTTTCTTATTTTTCGATTTGTTCTCAAGGAAATCAGCGAATGAGTCACTAAGCTCTTATAATTTTCACAGGCAGGAAGAACTTGTCCTCCCTTATTTAGGAGCTTATTGATCAATGTGGAAAACACCTTTGTGTCAGCATCACCAATTTTTTTTTTAAAATAGTTTCTTTGGCTTGCTGAATGCGTTTATTTACAAGATGTGTTGCTCTTATAGGCTTTTCTATTTTCTGCGTCTGTGTCATGGTTTTTTTCCACTTTCTCTCCAACCGGCGGCGATGTCGACTATCCTGGAAAAAGCGGTGTAATGTAAATCTCCGTGACTCTGAAAGTTTTTTTTGAATGGTTTTCTGCATGGATTTGATTTTGACCCACAAAACATATGTCGACCAATTGTCCTTCCTATGTGGCAATGGAAGAGGTTTTGCGCTTCAAGCTGGGCGGTCAGATTTTGGAAAACGGTGGCTTATGCAAATTGTGGGCCATCACTTTAATTTTTTATAAGCGAATTTCTTGGGGGGTCACTAAACAAGCCATAATCCAGATTTTTTGGAGACGATGATGCAATGTTATTAATCCGCCCCTGTTGGTAGAAATCTAAGGTCTTTTTTATTTATGCGCGACCCCCTTACCGGAAAGATGCATTTATTTTCATGTTACATCACTTCACAACTTTACTAAGATGCATAATTCAACATCGTTTGCTTAAGTATGAACTAGGGAATTAACTTAGTACCAACTCTCCATACTCAAAAATTACAGAGAACGTTTTGATAGCAATGCATGTCTTTTTAAACAATAAGCCACTTTTGGTAAATCGATTGCTTATGGCCAGGACCACAGGTCATGATTGAGGAAATCTCAATTTTGCGGACATGATTTGCACAAGTAAAACTAAGAGTGAAACCGCGTGCACTGTCTGGGGATTACAATGCTTATCTCAGATGAAGCAAAGCACCCTTGGTTCAAGTCCTGATGAGCTATTTGCTGGTTAGTCACTTATTCTGAATTTGGTACTATAAGGCACTGATTACATTTGGAATTGGGGGGCAAACGAAACGTTAAAGCATCTCGTGTTTTTAGGGGGGGCAGGTATTAAGATGAGTAGAGAGAGTCCCATCTGTACATGTTATACACCTAACGTGTTCAAAGTGAGGTATTCACGTACGACAGAAATTGCCGAAATAAAAATCCATGGGTCCCGTGAAACCCCACTTATGTACATTATTGTTTAACTGTCGCTTATACGGTAAAAAAGGTTTTCCTTTCGAATCCCATTATGATGCAAATGAGGTTTTGCCGTAGACCCACTGCTGTGTGAATATGCATGTGCGATGTAGAGCGCGAGATTCTATTCAAATCAAAACCTACCTTTGTATCTATACTTGGAACCTTCTAAATGAACCGCTACCCCTCAACGACGTGCCCTAATACTAATTACCCAATGCGGGGGGGGGGGGGGGTAAAACAAGATGATTTGCTCATTTTTGCATTAGGAGCATGTTTCGCGAACTGCTCCGGCCATTCGTTACAATTTCAACGTGTTTCTAACGAGTGCCTTGTAATTTCAGACGGGCAAATGTTTATTATTACATTTTCATTTTTTTTGTCTAGGATTTTTATATAAGTTTCCGATAAGATTTCATTACAGAATTCCATTGGGAAGTGGAAATCCCTTAGGCTCCAGCGTGTACAGTAAAACACATTTGGTACAACGAGAGATTTTCCGGGGATATTTTACATATTACTTGTCCCTTACAAAATTGAAATCCCTGATGTTTGCACTGCTGAAAAGCTTTCCATCAAAAATACCCCCATCTGAAAGTATTAAGCTGAGAAATATTTCTTTGGTACAAAAGTAGTGACATTTCTATTTTCGTATAATAAAATTCAGGCTATGTTTATATTGAAATATAAGCAAATCAAAATTGCCTTTTGTTTTCAGTCCTAAGACATTTATGTATCCTAATACAAGGTAAGAAATCTATTGAGTGTCTAATCTATATCAAATAAGTAATCATTGCATACGACACAATATATGAATACCTCGAAACCTCTCGTTGCACCTTTAGGTGTTAATAAAGTAAAAGTTCCTTACGTGGTTACACGTCTTTTTGTAAGCCTTATTTGACGTCCAACTAAGCACGTAAGTCCATGTTATGGAACACGTGCGTGGCATGTTGAGGTCTGCCTGATCCCGAAAAGAATTATGTCGCTAGTTTTGAGTCAAACGACGGGAAATGACTAGATTTTTAGTTCAACTCTTCTAATATAACGCCTTTTGTAAATCTTAAAAAGTCGAGATAACAACAATTCTCAGACGCGGCCTTGAAATTTGTACATCTGTCGTCAATCTTACATTTAAAAAATTCAAACAAATATATACATTTGTGGGGATAAGTATTATCTGTAAGTATGCAAATATTTGAACAAGCAATTATCATGTTTGATACATTACCCAAATATTGTTTCAGGAGAGCACGCACAATTTGGCCTTGACATAATAACTTTTGCTGAAGCTGTTCCTTCTTATTATTTCTGATCTTGTTTGATTCAATTGTCGAACATTTAGGAAATTCGTAAATGATGGTAATTTTATTTATCATACATGAAAATGAACTTTTGCCAAAAAATAAAGTGGCAAAAAATGAAAAACATTAAAACCTACCCCAAATCACACTAAAAATCAATGAAAATGATTAAATTCGGGCAACAAGAAAACTGTATGCAGTTTTTAAAGACACTCTCGGTGATTTGCTAAATCAGAAAATCGAAATTTTGCATGTCTGTAACAAGTAAAGCTAATCTAACGAATCCTACAACTGCTAAGACTCAAAGCAACCTAATAAGGACAGAATCAGATATTTTAGTCATTACTCTCCGTACGGACAACACGTAAGTGAATGGAGATTCACATCTTTGAAAACTGCTGATTTCTTGCTTTTCTGTCAATTTTTCAGTTGCAAAAATAACTTATGAGAATTCTACAGACTTATCTTTCACTTTTAAGCTACTCCTGCAAATTTCAAATATTTTGACTCTTTGGGGTGAATCACTGATAGTGTATTTAAACTGTAAATTTTCATGCCTGATTTATTTATATAGCCATGCTGTTCGACTATGCTGTTTGGCACTCTTATCATGTGTACTTGTATCCATCGGCGGCAATCAAGGGGAAGATGAAGGGGGACATTGCCCTCCCCACCAGGGGGCTACTCAAGTATATGATAGTATACACAGTATGACCAATACACCCCTCCAAACGAATTTCACCCTATAGACCGTATTCAATATGACGTCAGCCACCAGACATGTTGGTGGACAAGATGCATACATTCCAGGACTACAATACATTAAGCTGTCAATCGATCCATGTTTAGCGATTGCACAGGGATCATTGACAGGTGAATGTATTGTAGTCCTGGAATATGTCTATTTTGTCCACCAACATGGCTGCCTATTGAATACGGTCTATAAGGACACATCCTGAACAAGACACTTTTACATCACATTGGCTTCCAAACAAGTTGTGGCACGAAACATGTACTTTTTTGGAATGCATATCAAAAGGTTTTTTCTACCAACTTGTTTGGAAAAAATTAAAAACAGTGGAAAAAAAACATGAAGGACTGTTGTAATGCCAGATTGGAAGTAGGTAATCGAGCTAATCATTACACAGGGGAAACCGTACCACTTCTAGAAACCGATAACAATCTAACATGGAAATCAATGCTGCAATTGACAGTCTCGTCACAATTGCCAACCTTTGCAAATTTGAGAAACGTATTTTAGTAACTTCACCTCTTCTCAAAAAAGGGACTGGACTTCTCAACATTCTCTCTAACTAAACCAGATGTTTGATTGTTGCCTTTGACGGCACAGTAATACAGACTTGTAGTACTCGAGTACGAATCGTACTCGAGTACGAGTACAATTTGAGGGCGCTTTATATGCAAAACAAAAAAAAAAAAAAAAAAAACCAACCCCCCCGGGGGGGGGGGGGGGGGGGGTTAGGACACGAAAGAACCCATAGAACCCATTTTGAATTTGCCATTGGTTAACACGTAAACACGATTTTCGAACCAAAACTTCTGATTCCTTTATAATGTTGCAGAGCAATAGCTTAACACTTAAGTGTATGGGGGGAGGGGGTCCATGTGGACCCAACATTTTGTTTTTCGAGCGCCAGTTTTTAACGGTAAATTATTTTGGCCCAAAATTTTATGTAATTGCCTAGAATATCAGTTGCACATATTTTGGTGGAAAAAAAATCAAATCGGCCATGGCGTTATTATGCTAATTAGCATAATTAAGCATTTTGGTGGCGCAAAACAATTAAATCGTAGTGGAGTAACTTTTTAAATTTTATTTTCCCCTATTATGAGCCAAATTTTATGGAAAAAGTCCTTCGGGAAAGTGTTTTTCAATTTTGGCGGGAAAATTGGGTGCGCATCGTAAAAATCGTTTTTTGGACCGCCATTTTGAATCCGTACAACCGATTTTCATTTTTTCCCTGT